>CAJNIZ010034280.1:0-18177 GCA_905231905.1 Symbiodinium pilosum
ATGGCCTCTATTCGGGCGTAGGGGGTCCCCCCCACGTCTACTTGAAAACTTGGAAATAGGAATTATTCCTATTTCCCACCCCCCCCACGTCCCCCCCCGCCATAGGGGGGGGAATTATATGGTCTTGGGTGGCGTGGTTCTGCGAGTCTTCTTCAGTTGGTACTCACGTTTGCCTTGTTTCTTCGTGTTGGTTGCGGGGGGGCGTCTAAGGCTTAGCTTTCTGCTTGTGAACGTATTCGCGCTGAGATGTCTTAGCTCGCGTGTTTGATTTTTTGTTTGGTCGTCCTCATTTCGCAGCTTAGAGTCCAGAATCTCTACTTGATGGTTAGAGTAGAATATAACCAGCCGCTTTATTCTGGTCTTTGAGTCCCCGTAGGACGAATGTACGTGTTGGAAAAGGGAGCATAGCCCAACCCGCAAAGTAGCCTTCACTTGCAACTCCGTACACCCGCAGCTTCCATCGCGAATCAAAGTTCCTCCCCCCACACTTTCGTACAGTGAAGCCACAGGTGTCTGTATCACATGATCCCTACATATGTATTACCTTACTGGGGGTAGTAGGGAACAAAGGAATGCATTATGTAAGGATTATGTAATTCCCTTATCCCCTAACCCTAGATATGGGGATTATATAGGGATGATATTCCCTTGTTCGGGTTTGGGTATACTCCAATAATTGGATATTTGGGGTTTGGGTAATAGTAGTTGTCGTACAGCTTTCAGGTACGTATCTGATCATTGAGCACTCGGACCCTTAGGGTAAGAGCTTCCTGCTTATGAGACCTAAACCTTAAACCCTGACCTGGCAGGAGAGCCGACCTGACCCCGAAGATCCGCAGTCCCTTGCCTTCCTCACCGAGGAAGGGATCAGGGCATTGTGGAGTTCATGCGAGCTATAGGGAAGTATATAGGCGGGTTTAGGGTTTAAGGGATTATAGGGTTTAGGGATTCGGTTTTAGGGTCTAAACTCCTGGAAGGGGGTTATATAGGGGAGTATATAGGGACTACTATAGGGCTTATTAAGGGGGATACTAGGAGTTTAGACAATGGCTCATGCCAAGTTCTGGTGGGTGAAGCTCCATTTTCAGCCGAGCACCCTAAATAAAATCTAGACCCTAATCCCTCAACAGTGTCGGGGCTTAGCCTTAAGATCGACGGACAAATGTTGCACTAGCAGAGTCTTCGGATGCTTCGTGCAAAGAACACAAGGATGAAGGGTTATCACTATAGGATCAAAGTATGCAAAGAATCCCCACGTTGGGCCTTAAAGTATTACCAACATTGGGCTATTTAGATGCTTACAGGCTATAGGCAAAAGCATACTATGGATCCAGATTGATTCAGTGTTGTAAAGCCAAGTTCTCTAATCAAGGTGAAGCCGTGCTTTGTTATGTGATGCAGCTGGAGCCTAAACCATTACGAAACTACTTGAATTTGTTTTCGAAAGCACGGATCCCCACTAAATACTCCCAAGACTACCGGGCTTCGTACGGGTACCCCAAAGATCCACCGCTATTTTTTGAAACCCCCGCATATGAAGGTTCATTCCCGCAGCTACGAAGAACGAGCTTCCTGCTCTTTGGCTCAGGTTTTGCCAGCCTAGTGTTTCTGATAACAGCTGTTCGGAGACGCTTGCCAGAAAGAGTGCCCATCGTAGTCATATATACATACATATCTTTACATATGTGTATACGTATATATATATATATGACAGTCACAGGGTCCCTTTTCTTGTTGGGGGAATTAGGTTACCTAAGTCCCCTTGTTGTTACTCGTGCCATGGAAGGACTTGGCAATCTTTGCTCCACGAGACAGTGCCGGTCCTCAGAGCGGTCTTGAGGTAATGCTTGGATACTCCGCAAACCCAATGTAATCAGAAAAGGGTGTTGAGGCATTTCAAGCTATGTTACACAATAACAGAAGGTACTATACGATATGTGTAGAATGGAATATTCAGGCCTCCACATTCTACGGATATATAGGTTGGGGACCGGCCCCCACCCTAGAACAGTCATGTATAGGAACCTTAAGGCTGTCATTGGGGCAGTATCGGGGCAGTATCAGGGGTGAAGTTCGTGTCGGTTCTAGTTGCCCAGTTCCCTGGGAGGAAATACAAGAAACTGTGTGTCGCAGGGGCTCCCTGCTGTGTACTTACCTTGCTGTCACTGGCTGAAAAGGTACTGTTGGCGCAATACGTCATGGCTGTTAGAGAGGCATTTTGGGAAGTTGGCATATGCCCTGGCATTCAGGGTTAGGGTAGTCTGGAATCAAATCCTAAACGGCTCTAAACCCTGAACTGATTGTGGGTGGAACACACCTGCCATTCAGGTTCCTCAGGTTTCTTCCATGCATCTAAAAGGGAGTTCATGCGGATGCAGTGCGTTTTCATCCTGCTTCTTTTCAACTTTCTTTTCCTGAATCTGTTACACGTGTGCTCCACGTTTCCCTTGATGATTGTTGGCGTTCATCGATGACCCTGTCAAAGTTATATTCTTTACTTTTTTTAATCTGGCATAGCAAAATGCAACACCTTTTGTCCCTTACGGCCGCGCGTACACGACCCTCAAGCCTGAAGCCCGAACTTATAGAGACCTCAAGCCTGCCCCCAAAATCCAGCCCCTGCCCTTCGCCCTCTTCGAAATGGCAGTAGCCTATCGAGGGTCCTTTCTCCAGGCTCCGTGTTAGTTTGTAGTTGGTTATACCAATTATCTCACGTCTGCAAGTTCTTGGCTCTGTTCTCAACGCTCTGAAGTGAAGAAGTCCACTAGGGCTCATCTCCGGACATTAAGCCATGGCCTTCGAACTGGAGTACAGAAACACATTTATCGATGTGAAGGAGGATGGGAAAGGGATTTAGGCTCTGGATTGCTGCGACTTGCTTGGGATCCTCTGGCACGCGGTTTAGCGTTTAGGGTTTCGAGTCAGGGGACTTAGTAAGTAGATTATAAGTTAAGTGGGCTCCATGCTTCTTATTGGCAGTAGTCTCCTTATAGACCCATTTAGAGCCCACTTACAAAGTCCACTAGCCCGTATGTACAGAAATGTTCAGGATTCTTCAAAGACCGCCCTAGCTTTGACAACTGTCCTCAGGGATGTAAAGCAAAAAAGAGTTTGGGACAGGCTGACTGTTGAGCAAGAGGCTGTTAATCTGTACAGGGTTGCGCAGCAAATCGCTGAGTTGGGCTTCTGGTGAATAATTTTAGGGATCCAAATAGCACAAAGTAGAAGTAGGTGTGACTTAGAGACTGTGATCCCCAGAGTCATTTGCAGATGACGCTGAAAATCAGAGTCTGCAGTTCATGTAATTCCTGCTGGAAGCTTGTACGGCCCCCAATTTCCGAAAGTCGAGCAATCATTCCATGAGTGCCATGTCCTCTCTTGAGTCGTCTCATCCACATTCAAAAGCTGATGTCGCTTGGGAGAGGAATTTTGTACGTAGCTCTCGTAGTGCGAATGGACTTAGAACATTGCTGACTGCGTGAAGTGGGAATTGTCAGGCAACCGGTTCAACTGATTTTTAAGTATTCAACATGTTCCAAGCTAGCTGCGGCGGGTATTGTATTTATATTTGTCTGGGTGCTTTCACAGTCATTGAGTCATTCATTTGTTGGCTTACAAAAGGGTTTCCCATTGGTCTAGCCATCTAATTGAATGCTCCCAGGGTAATGTCTCCGAATGAGCAGCTATTAATCACTTCACCTCCATCGTGCAATTTTCCAGGAGGCCGCAACCTGCCCATAATTCTTCGGAGTTTAGTGCGTGTGGTTAGTTAGTTGTGATTTAATAGCTGTGGGGAATTAGGGGCTAGATGTTCTTATGGTTTACAGTACCACACCCAAAAAGTGGTTGTCGTCAGACCATGAATTTCTGCTAGAGAGAACAAGATCCAAGCAGTAGCACGCCTCTCAGCACCATTGTCAAAACCCTAAACCCTAGGCACCAAAAGCCCAAGCCTAATACCTGAGCCCTAAACCAAGACCCTTAGCCCTCACCCTGAACCTCCAACCCAGAAACCCCGAAGGGCGAGCAATTTCAGTTGACCCTGAAATAGTATCCCATGAGCTGGCTAGTATGGCTTGTTAACTGAAGCAAGGTCGAAGTGATCCCGTAAAGATGATTCAATCAGGGCGTGTCATAGCAATGCACGTGTTGGATTCCTCAGCCCGACCTCCAAAGCAGTAGCATTCACGGGATTTGGGTAATGCTTAGTACGGGGACTCCAAAAAGGTACCCCTGGGAAACCTTTCAGTATGGGTTCCATACTGATCTCGATCTTAGGTCAGACTTTTGAGTGGCACCTAAAGCCCTTTGATGCAGACTGGTGCTCTTTTCTACAAAAGGGTTCCTATCTTAACTTAGATATGTACATGCATGTGTTCACGCACACACACATGTGCACACACACACACATGTATGTATGTATGTATGTATGTATGTATGTATGCATGCATGCATGCATGCATGCATGGATGGATGGATGGATGGATGTATGTATGTATGTATGTATATGCTCGCACGCTGTGCGTTCCCAATGGCGCCAACAGTCGAAGGGATGGGGCCCCTCCGGGTCAACATCTCCGTAACCGTGGTCATTTTGGGCGCCTCACAATCACCGTCCTCGGAACAGTCGGCACTTTCAGCCCCTCATGCCTTCGTCGCGTCTCGACAGTACCAACAGTCAGGGCGGTCCTCATCGCAATCCTCGCAAGTGTCGTCGTTTTGAAAGCCTCATATTGTAGTTGCCTTTTAAAAGTACCGGTCACAAGACCGTAGCCCTCCTACAAGCCTTCTTGAAATCTTCTGTGGGCTGCTATAAGTTCTATGAACAACACAAACCCTCTATAAACTCTGCACAATGTAAGCCACAAGACACAGACCACGACCACAGGAGGGGAGGAGCAGGGGAAATAGGTTTCAAGCACTCTGCCTTTACGAAAACTGCAAATCCTTTATAAAGCGCCACACGACCCAGACCACAGGCCACAGGACCAAACGGGGTGGGGGGGTGGGGGTGGGGGGGTAATAGTTTAATCTTAACTTAGAGCCTCGAAGGTAGCCACCAGTCGACAGTTTAACAAGCCTTCGACCTGAGGGCCTGATACGGGGGTCTAGTGAATTATAACTATCAAGTTTGAGGTCTATTCGAGGCATCCTATACTACAGTTATACAGCAGTGAAAGCGGGACAATGATATGAATCAACTATTGTGCGGGCTTCTACTGTAGTCATACAGGGAAAACGTGACATCAATATTCGTTATTGTTCAAGCTTCTGCTTTACCTGGACCCCAAAAGTAGGTAAAATAATAGCCCAGAACCCACATGTAGCCAAAAAGCTCATTATTCTACATTCTTTCGGGGTTCAGGTAGAGAGATTCAGGCTAACCCGGCTGGTAGTCTCTCATCTGCTCCCCCACGTACCGCGGCACAGGCCACACGTCGCCGATCGGGGCCGGTACAATTGTCATATACGCACGCACAAACTTAAATACATATATATATATGTATATGTATATGTATACACATACAGATACATATATATATATATATGCATCTGTTTACATACATAGCCATATAGATATACATATATATGTTATTCAAGCCCCGCCGGCCACCTCCCCCCCCCGCCCCCCTTTTCAAACCAAATCAGGAGATTGAGGACATGGTGCGGGAGTCTTGCAAAGTTCGCTCCCTCAGTGCGCCAACTGGAAGAGTCCGAGGTGTCAGCTTCATGGTACCTTTGCTGACTTCAGGCTTTCGGATTCAAGGTTTCGGGTTGTGGGGTTCAGGGTTTGGTGTGGGAATGCAAAATATTTTGGGATCTAGGGTATGAGGATTAGGTTTTACATAAACCCCAAAAGTATGTAAAATAATTGCCCTCAACCCACAACAACAGTCATAAAGGCCATTATTTTACATACTTTTGGGGTCCAGGTAGGTTCTAGGGACCCAGGCCTTTCTGGTTTAGGGCTTCGCGTTAGGGCGTCGCATAATGGGCCTTCGTAGCGCTCCGAGGGGTGGGCTGCAGGATGAAGAGCTCGCGAGGACTTAGGGGTTAGGGGTTAGGGGTTAGGGTTTTAGGTGTTTAGGGTTGTAGGGTTTAGTTGTTTAGGGGTTTAGGGTTTAGGGTTTTAGGGTTTAGGGTTTAGGGGTTTAGGGTTTAGGGGTTTAGGGGTCCCATTCAGTCATAGCCGGCCTTGCGTAACTGAAGCCTAGGGCTTTGGGTCCTCAAAAGAGTTCCACTTGAGGAGAAACATCAAACCAAGGTTTGAGGGGAGATTGGGGGAGTGGATCAAAGGGGATTTTTGGGATATGTTTATATGGGAGTAATCCCACAATTCGGGATACCTTATTGAGGGTCCCAATAGTAAGGATTATAGTATTTTGGGGTCTATATTGGGGTTCCCTTATTCTGGGAAACTACCATACGTATATGTATACTAAAAGTTCAGATGAGTTCAAGGGGTTTTGGCAATCCCATCACCCAGACATGAAGAGTCACATGGAAAAGAACATGAAAAATGCAATGGTCACTGGGATAGCATAGTGGGCTTAGGAATTTTGCAGTTGATTCCTCAGCAATGCTCCTGCTAGGAGGACTCCCCTGCCACACACCCAACCTTTACGCTACCTCCTTGGGTTCCCTCTTAATTTGCCTTAAAAGCCTAGAGCAAACCTAATCAAGTAGGAACCTAGGCGGGCAGTCAATCAAGCTAAAGCCCTGAACCGAAAACCAAAGCCTTTAAGCGAAGCTTTCATAAACCCTCGTCGGCAATTTGAGGTGGAGACACAGGGCGAGGAGGAGTTTTGTGCCAAAGGTTTACTGTCTTGCTGATAAGGAATTGATTTTTTCATTACCCTGGTATGGCTACATGGCAAATGATATGGTTTCCTACTGAAACTGCTTACCGAATCAAAATTCCTGCCGGCTGGGGGTTCACGTCTTAGGATTTGCATTCCTTGTTTAGGGTCCAGGGTTTAGGGTGGTAGTCCGTATGGGAGTCTGGTGAAAACGATCCAGCTGTAACGGGCTTCTTCCATAAGAGCCTTTCAACATCAAGTGACATTCAAGTAGCCACTGTAGGACCTCTCTCAGACTGTCAGAGCCTTCGCAGTTGCGCGTGACTTCCTTAGTACCTTTCTTGCAGAAAGAGTCGGCCTTAGGACTACTTAATGGCTCCCAAAGAGAAGGTTTGAGAGGAGAAAGGGTTTCGGATTCTTGCCCAGTCCCCCGCCTGACAGACGCAGCCCTGTCCGAAAGACCCTGATCGTCCATTCTGCAATCAGGTTCAGGATTTAGGGGGTTTAGGGGGTTTAGGGTTTAAGGGGTTTAGGGTTCAGGGGCCCCAGTTAACTCAAAAAATGGGTTCTAGATCCCATATACCCTAGAGTCACATAGCCCAGCGACCTACTATTTAGGCAACTGGGGTCTTTGGGTATTGATATGTTGCTGTCATTCCTGTATCTATGCTGCCGAGTCCTTTTTCCCCATCTCTGGCCTCATCTTGCCACCACCCCTTGGCACTGCATTCTTGCACACTTATTAGCCTCTGATGTGGTTCCATAGAAGTTCCCCACAGTCTTAGTAGGGTTATAACCCAAGTTGTAAGTATTCGTTTCAGCAGGAGGCTATGCGTACCTACGTGGACAACCTTGCCAAGAATGCCTCGCAGTTGGTCCAGGATTAGGGTTTAGGGTTTGCCGTTTATGGTATTGCACTACATTTGTAATGAGGGGGAAGAAAATTGTAAAGCATACAGATTTGTCGTACAGGGATTATATAGTGCCTTTACCCGGAAAAAGGAAAAGAAAAGGACAAGTTATTGAGATTTGGCTGTATTGTTGCTATATTGGGGTTATTACCCCAATACTAGACAAGAACACAGACAATGAACAGGAAGCTGGGTTCGTCGGTTCGTAGCGGTAAAGTAAAACCTGCTAAGCTTCTTTGCGTAGCGCTGAAGGTTCTGTGGTCGTGGATTTAGGACACATGGCTTAGGGTTCAGGGGGAAAGGATTGGGGCGTTTAGTTGTAGCAAAGCTCCCACTTGACACTCCGTGTTCCCCTTAAATTGAGGCGTCTAGTTGTAGCCAAGCTCCCACTTGATACTCCATGTTCCCCCTTCAGTCTATGCGAGGTCCCTATTAAGGGCAATGAGTCAGGATCTGTCAGGAACTTCGGGTCGTCCTGTGATGATTTGAGCCATAATCTAAACTCCTTAAAGAGGGATTATATAGGGGACTACAATAGGGGTTATTAAGGGGGATACGAGGAGTTTAGACAGTAGCTCATTGAGCTGGGTGGTTTAGGCTTTGGGTAAGGTCTCCAGTTTGCAGTTCCTTTCTCGATAGGTGTAGCTGCACGTTGCCCGGCGATGAAGGTCACTCATCTTGCCCAGCTTTGGCTGCAGCACTTTATCAACTAGTTTCCATGTTGAACTGGAAATTCATTCTGTTGTTACTCAGCCTGACCCTGCAGCCCTAAGCTAGGCACAGTAGATGTAGGGGCTTCAGTTTTGCAAAGCAGTCCTCAGAGCCTTATACTCGCCTTAATCTCATGGCCTCGCAATCAAAATCAACTCCTATGTCTCTGTTTTCCGGAGTTTTGCAGGAGACGCCGACGACCGTTGAAGCTGAGCCCTTTCTGCTGCACGGCCAATAGATCATGATTCTCCCATACGGCTCATGGATTCAGATACTGGTTGACCTGACGTCTGCCGATGCATCGTACTTCCCAGGATTGAGGTGCATGACTCTTGCAGTCTTTTGTCCATCATACGGTGTGCTTGCGTGGGCGGGATGAGCTGTCAAGGATCTTTCGTAGCAGCTTGCTGTGAAGGTGGTCCATGCCCAAGAAGGAACTTGCACGAAAGGTGTTGTTTCTGAACCTCGGATTTCGTCCCCCACAGGTCACCAGAGTTCTGAGCATGTGGGCAGATAGAGCCTGCCGTTACGGGGGTTTCCTCGCATCATGTTCGGCATTGACTGATGCGAGTATTCGGGCCAGGAAAGGACAGCACACAATTGGCAGAGGACCCTCCCCCCCTTACAGTTAGCGATTCGGTAGCTTGAGTTTCATGGTATTAGCGAGGTCGCTGAACCACCCTAGACACCAGGAGGAGACGTAATCATCACCATGCGGGAGTCACATGAAATCTCTATAGTATCTTCGTGATCCCCATAAATACGCCGCGCTTTACAAAAGTCCCCAACTTCGGACAAAATGTGGGAGTTTCCCAAAATTAGGTGTACCCTTTCGAGGTCCCTAGAATAAGGATTATAGTATGTTGGGATCTATATTGGGTTCCCCCTATTTTTGCGAAACTACCATCTATTCACAGCACTGTCACGGCACCAGTCCCTCGGTCAAGGAACATTCACGGCGTCCCTTAGAAGTGCCCAAAACGGTGGACTCCCTAAGGGTAAGCGTTCCTTATGTGAAGGCCCCCGAAGGTTCCCAAAGTCTACTACTTTGGGACACCTCCTCATGCGGAGTCCCCTTACCAGTATGGGCTATTAGACCCTAAAATTTCCTATTATGTGACTTTATAAGGGTAGATTAAGGGCCCTTTAAGATCTAATAGCCCATCCTGGTAAAGCTTCCTCAATTCTTAGACCCCAAACCCCTAAACCCCTAAGCCATAAAACCTATACAATCCCCCGTAATACTCCCCTATATAACCCCCTTTAAAGCTTCCTCAATTCTTGCCGTCTGAGGCCTGAAGTCAGCCTCGCAGCAGACATTCCGAGCGCGGGAAGCTCGCCAGATGCCCTAGGGTTTAGGGATCAGAGTTTAGGAGTTCAGCGGTTAGAGTTTAGGGATTAGAGTTTAGGAGTTTAGGGGTTCAGGGATTAGGGTTTAGGGGTTCAGGGGTTCAGGGTGCAGGGACAATATATTCTGGCGGATAATGGAAGTAAATGGAAATTACTATTTAGGGATTATATAGGGGCGATACACGGGTTATATAGGGGTTATAGGGATCATATAGGGTCTTAGGGTATATCAATAGTATATAAGAAGTACATGTACAAGGATCGTACAGGGTTGTGTCAATCGGCAGTATTGCTGAGCTGGGGCATTGAAGTAATTGCTCTGGCTGTTGGCTTGTGGGCTTGAAGTCGAGCTTCGGATCTTTATCCCACGGGCTGCTACGTAAACTCTTCCCACTCCCCCAAACAAGCTAGGACGCAGAAGGGCAACCAGACGGATAAGAGTCTACTTTGCAATGACTTGGGTTCAGCACTTGCATCACAGCTCTTGCGTGAATGTTGCCTTCCTTATAATAACCGCCCCTCCCCCCAAATGAATTCCGGACAGACCCGTCTCAACAATTGGGTTGCTGTTAAGGAACTTAAATTAAGGTACTTATAGGAAAGAAACCCGCTCATTCACTACGCATTATATACCCATACTATGGGAACTTAATTTAAGTTCCTTAATGGCAACCCAGACAAAGGTCTGGGAAAGAAGGGCTCGCAATAAAAACGACTCAGGGGCCTGGAGCCTGAGCTTTCGCTTGGTGGTCATCATCGCCGTAATTCGGTGGGTAGTGGGGTTATATAGAGATAATGGAAAATAAAAGGGAAACTGCGATTATGGGGCGATATAGAGTTCAGGGTTTAGAGATTTTACCCCACTAATGGAGAATCAAATGGAAAAGAACATGGAAAATGAAATGGAACTGGATAGTATAAGTGCTTTGTGGGGTGGATATTAAATTAGAAATCCTGCATGTCGCTAAGAACCTAATATGTTAAGAATATAGTGCTGTAGTATACTCGGGTCATGCAGGATTTTAGTATCAACAGCAGGAATAGCACGGGGGGGGGGGAGTAAGAGGAAGCGTACGAGTAGAAGTAGGAGTACGACATGGAGAAGAACGAGCAGCAGTGGAATTGAGTTTGAGTTCAACAGCCAGCCATGGATTTGTTTTACGGATTCGTGGGCCCCAATTACCTGTCATAGTCATCTCTCATGAGGGTTATCACCCGCTCGAACCCAGGGTTCGTACAGACTGTTTGCAAAAGCCATGACTCGCAACTCAAATCAAACTACAAATCTAATTTATGTGGTTTTTCTTCGGCCCAGGGAATTCTACTACTGTCACCTTTTGCTAATATAACGTGACCCAACATCAAAGGCTTACCTCAAACTCCCGAATACCCAAACGAATAGCCTGTATACGGATGATTTTTGTGTGCGGCCATGATTCTAGGTGTCTAGCAGGCCCCAGGTATGAGTTTGGTTCAAAGTTTCGTGGAGTTCAGGCAGTTCAAGCTCTTAGTTGTTTTGCTTTGGATCTGCGGGTTGAGCTGCTGGTCCCGGTGTGACCCGCAGAAGTTGTTTGCCTGAGGGTTTAGAGTTTAGGGTTTGGGGTTTTGGGGCTTAGGGTTTAGGAGTTAGGGTTTAGGGGCTTGCATGGGCAAGTTATACCCGGTCCAAGCTCACCCCAACAGGCCCGAGTTGACGTCATGTAATGCAGACCCACGATTAATAATCCCCCTCCTTTTAAGGGCCTGAATATTAGGATCCCTATGATAATTCCCATTAAGGGGAGGGGGTTATTAACTAGGGGTCTACATTATTCAAGAGGCTCGACATTATGGCCTGGCATTGAGTTGAGGATGGTCGTCCTAATGCCAAGAACGATAGTAATAGTGGAAATATAAAAAATATGAAAAATAATAGTACTAATGGTAATGATAGTACTACTGGTAATTATCGTAATAATAGTAAGAATAGTAAGGACGATATAGTAAGAGTGATAACCGTACTAATAAAGGTAAAGTATCAATAGCAATACTAGTAATGCGACTGAGAAGGCAACATCCGTTTTCAGCCACAAGTCCAACCTCTAAACCCTAAACCCTAAACCCCTAAACCCCTAAACCCTAAACCCTAAACCCCTAAACCCTAAACCCTCAGGAAGCCTTGGTCACCCGTGGGTATGCCGACGCCCATGCATCTACTTCGCCGCGGGACACTGTGACAATGGCCAGGCATGAGAGCTATAATCTAATCTCCTTAAAAGGGGATATGTAGGAGATTATATAGGAAGTATTATAGGGGCTATCAAGGGGGACACATAGATTATATAGGGGAGTACTATAGGGGTTGTTACAGGGGATGCTAGGAGTTTAAGCTATAGCTCATGAGAGCGTGTTGCACTGACAAGCCCTGCACTTTAAGTTGGTTGTATGTCAGCGTTAGAGCAGAAATGCACAGATCCCAAAAGCGATTATGGTCCAGGCACATTCCACATTTCATTGCGACTACTATTACTGTTACTATTAACTAGCTGGATCTGGTATACCCTAGGTCTCCTGAGTTTTGAGCCCCGGGAGGCATGCGCCTTCTGTCATTTGCTCCATGTTGAGAAGACGGCACCTCAGCTGTCAAGAATATTATATATACATATAGAGAGGGGTGCAGCGGTTATTGAGAGGGATACTGGGAGTTAAAGCTATAGCTCATATAGCGAAATTCTGAGCTGCCACACCTCTGGAACTTCCGCAACAGTGGATGAGGCGTTTGTGTTCCCATTTTCTGGCAGCTGTGCAGGTGCTACTGTTGAAGGGTCGAGAATCAGGCTTCTTGCCATAAGCTTGTGGGATGATAACTTAGATAACTCATGAAGTACTTTGCGATCAAATCTTGCGTATGTATTTACATTCAGGTACATGCGGCGGCACAGACGTGTATGCACACCTGCGCACACATGTGTATATGAGGGTTTCTCAGAATAACCCTGTATACATTTTTTATAGAACACTCATAAGTATCCCCATATCTACGTGTATCATGGATGTCACCAAAGCCAGCGATGCCCGCCTTTAACATGACCAAGCTGTATGTGAGGGCCCATTTGGTGCGAGCAGGTCTTAGGGCATGTTATGCTTGTTATACTTAGATTACAGGTGTTCCAGGGGTAGAATATTGATCCACGATTCAGGCTTCCTACATTGACACTGTTTTGGAGCTTGCGAAAATTGCCCCCATACATTCTTCAACGGTTTCACCACTTCTTTTCAGTGCCCTTAAAGCTCGCCTCCTTTTGTAAGCTCCTGCTGAAGCAAAAACGCCCAGAAGGCAAGTGTAGGATTGAACATCGCAGTTCCAGCTGACGAAATGTAATGGTGATGTGCGAGTCTGTCCACGCCCACACCCAGCCATATGACCTACAGTGGATGGAGCAAGTCTTGCACCACTTAAGACTAAGATCCCTAAGTACTGGCATTATTGTGTATAGAGTATATGAGGTGGTGCATCTTCTGTAAGTACCCCTTACCAGGAGGAGCAGTGGGTCTGCAAGTTGGAGATTAAACAGTCATGCAACACTAAACCATAATCTAAGGTTAGAATTATGGGCCCTAATATGGGCCCTTAGGCCTTCTTAGGGGACCTTCCGGGTACATATAGGGTATATTGTAGGTATATAAGGTAAGCCCTAAACCCCAGATGGTTTTGAGTGGTCTCCAGGCCTTTTCCATTCCTTGGTGCTAAATCTCCGGCCCTCCAAGTACAGCCAGATACCTTCAGTCGTCAACAACAAAGGAAGTCTGTAACGGTCGTCGAGATCGCACGTCCAAATAGTCTGGAAGAGCAGACTCTCAGAGAAAAGGCCCCAGATTGTTGGAATTCCTTAAGGGTCCAAGTAGCCAATAGTTAGGTACTTGGGATTTGGGTAAGAGTAAATATAGTATAGGTTTTGGATAAGTACATGATTATTAGGTACTTGGACCCTTAGGGAGTGTTTAGTGTTTACGATGTATGTACATGCCTACATAACATGACTCCATATAACTCTCATGCCCCCTTCATAAAACCATTCCTTGAGAATCCTATTGCTCATGTTGGACATACCTCACAAGATACCACTGCTGTGTTAAACCATGTCCAGCGAGCGAGATAGGCAGAGTTTTGGACAAATCATGAACCCTAAACCCTAAACCGTGTGGCTGAGTTGTTGTGAACCAGGATACGCCCTTACTGTTTGCACTCCAGGCTCCTTGTTCTTCTGCAGACACGCTCCTTGATGGTTCACTCCCTGTACGTACTGATCTTCATCTACTTTCAAAGATGGCGCTCGAGGGCCTAATGAAGAATCAAATGGAAAAGAAAATGGAAAATGAAATGGAAACTGCTAAATAAAGGGTTATGTAGTGGGTTATAGGGGTTAGTCTAAATGCAATTGGTTCTCCCCCTTGTAGAGCTCACATGCCTCAGGATTTGCTCAACGAATCAATTCCCGAAAACCCAAAACCCTGGGCCTCTACCAGGATGCCCTTTCGTGGTATTGCCTTCCCCGGCTCCCCCGAAAGTACTACGCAGTAAGTTAAGCCCTGCTGCCTCAAGCACCAAGGTTTTTGCTTCTACCCAGAACTTTCTACTACACACCTTCAACCTGAAAATGTAGTATGTAGTTTCCATTCTCTTCTCCTCTCTTTGTTTCCCCTTACATGGTCCCTGTATCTTCCTAATGTCTCCGCACCCATATAGATTCCGTATATAGCTAGTGTACAGGACCTCCCAATGATATTGGAAATTATTGATTCCTTTTTTGGTGGCTTAACAGTTTGTTACCTCCTGAAGGCTCGGCGATTTATAGCGACCTCGCCCAACCTCACCCCAAATGGTGGTTTAGAGATTTACGCTTAAAGGGGGTTTAGGGTTAAGGCATTTATGTAGGACATGGTGGGCATTTGTTTTTATTACAGGGTATTGCAAAATGACCAGTCCAAGGCGAAGCTGGACAAGAAGCAGCGGACCCTGATCCAACGCCTATCGAGGCCGCAGCTGCTGAGCCTTGTGCAGCAGCCTTGCGCTGCTTGCCTTCTGGTTTAGGGTTTAGGGCTTTAGGAGGTTTTAGCACTCATGCGTTAGGGTTTAGGGATTGGGATGTTTTAGGACTCAGGGTTTAGGGCATTAGGTAGTTAAGGGCTACAAGGCTCAGAATTCCTGGTTTCAAAATGAGGGTTTAGGTTCGAGCCTCTGGGTCTGGTCCTTTCCGAAGGTATTGTCATTGTTCATTGCGATTTGTATTTTTACCATTCTTGCTGGTACTGTTATTACAATCATTAGTATTATCTCTACTATGATTATGAATATTCTTATGACTATTACGGTGGATACTAAAAATCCTGCATGACCCTAAGTACCTGAAACCTTGGGAATAATGGTACTATAGAATACTAAGGTCATGCAGGATTTTTAGTATCAACCGTACTGCTAAGTATTATGACTACTGTTATTGCTGCTTTAGAGGGCTCCGGCAGCTCCTCGCCAGACATGTCCGACCCCTTCCGCCGAGAACACACCTCCCACACATACTAGCATAGTTCAGGGGGCTCAAAGGGTGAGATAAAGCTACGTGGGTTCAAGGATCCCTATTGTAGTTGCACTATATTGGGGCTTATTTCCTTTACCCCCCTACCTTCATCCCGCCTTTTGAGCCCCCTGAGTAGTACCACCCAAAAGCAGTTTGATGGATCTTGGTTGGCTAAAGAACTCGAATGCGGCTACCGAAAGATGGAGAGAGAGAGAGAGAGACAGATGTATATACATATATATGTGTGTATATATACACACATCGCAAGGGATGCAGCTTCCTTGCGATGGAAGGGAACAGGGCAGTGCTAACTGACCTGCAAAAACACCGTGGCACATCTGTACTTGGCAGAATGCTGTTGTCAGGATAATCGTTATAACTTGTAATCCAAGGTTGCCTTGTATTAGATGTTTGCACTGATCCTCATGTGTGGGGTTCTCAAAATAAAGGGTACCGTTTTGGGGGTCCCTATAATAAGGATTGTAGTAGTTTGAAGTCGGGGTCCTTTTGTTTTGGGAAACAACCATATTTATATATGAGGGTACACAGCGAACCCCGAGGCGTGATTGATAGACAAGTTGTTTCTGTTTCCAGTTATAGTCCCCCTTAAGTAGATAGAACATGGGGTATATGGGGAGCTTATTATAATATACCCGAAGCCATATTCTATCTACTGAAGGGGGACAATACCTTCATTCATGGTGCGGAGTGCGACTCTAATACCATTGGTTCACAGCACTAACTAAGATCACAGATCCACTGCTGTAGACTGTGTCAGTCTATGCATATATACACATGCATGCTACCGCCCCTCGGGAGCCGCACATTTATACCGGGAGGCGTTTATTATTTGGCGTCGGGGTGGGTGTTTCATATCGGTGGAGGGACTGCCATGCCGGGCATGCAGGGCTCGTAGCAGAGAATACGATAAGCTCCGTACCAAACCCAGGGAAAGCTGCACTCTCAAACAGCAGCGTTCATACAGTTAATGGACTAAACTGCATGACACTAAGCATACTATACTACCATCCTTTATTGAAGGTTTAGGGTACGTCGACCAATGCAGGATTTTGTCCATCCACCTTAGCCAACATAAGCATGAAACAGCCCCTGTGACCCCTCAGCTGACAGCCAAGGCTTCTGCCGCGGAACGGTCCGGGCAGTCGCACATGGCTTGCGAGCTCCTTTCTTTGCTAGAGGTGCCTTCACCTTTCCTGATGAATGTAGAACATACGGGGCTACCTTGAGGGGGTTTTCTGATTCAAGGTTTACACTGGCGTTTTTTCCGGACACGGAGACTGGGGTGGTGACGGGGAGGGTCCTATGGGCAAGGCTCACATGTATACGGATTGCGCAGGGACAAGGTCTTGTTGCCTTGTTGAGATTGAGACCAGTGAGGGGCCATCATGAAAACAGTAATCTATTGGATAATGCTGACATGGGCGTTCTTCTAAAGGGTCGTCGAGGCCATGGAATTTCAGAGTTTCAGGATACCGTCCAAACAGGGTCATCATCATCAGAGTTTCATGTCCAGAGTTTGGTGCGCCTTTGAATTTGGGGTTCTTTTCGCTCACCCAAATGATTCCCAGCGAAGTTTCCCGGAAATGTTGACCAAATTTCATTCCTACTAAACTTGAGAATTGTCCAGCCTCGTGAAAGCTAGCTGATGAAGATGGGAGTGGTGATCCACGGCGGGGTGCATGATGGTGAAGTCCGGCACAGGTGGCATCGTCTTCTCGTCGCACTGTCACAAGTTCCCTGAGCCCGCAACGGCCTGAATCCAATGAACCCTGATGAATCGCGTGAAGCTTGCCAGAACTTGCCTAAAGAGCCGGGCGTTAGCTTGCATCTCCTCAGATTCTTTGCAGGCTATCCACCTTCAGCGTGCTTGCGGGATTTCCCCGGCTCTGGGCCCCAACAGCCGCCCGTTATGCCTGACCAGAAAGCACATGCTGAAGCGGCCAATGGAAGAAAACATATAGGGGGCTTTGTAAATTTAAGCTTGGGCATACGAGAGACTTTAAAGGAAGATTCTGGATCCACCCCGTATTTCTCAGGAGCAGTCTTCATCCGCGTCACCCTTGGACGAGGCGGAATTTTTTTTTTGCAGAGATGGTGCTATGCAAGGGCATTGTAGGGCCTCAACGGTTCCTGAGGGTTGTTCCGGGTCCTGTAGTTTCTCTGTGGTGTTTGTACTCTCTTTGAGTAGGCTTCTATATGGCCATAGATGTTGGGTTTGCGTTTCAGCGTCACCTAGCAAAAGCGCAGTAGATCTCACCTGAGGCTTTTTGGGGAATGATTTGTCCTAGGTAGGTAGGATATACTGAGACTTTACCGCATATCCCACGTGTGAGGCTCCGGCATGCACGCAGTCTCTGAGAACACTTATGGTATTTTTGTATAGCTTGAGACTTGCAGGGGCCGAAGTGTGTTGCAACTCTTTAGGTTTCCCACATAATACCCTCCCCCCCATAATCAGCTCCCTACCACCCCCTAGGCGGGGTTCATGGGGGAGCGGGATTACGCTAAGTCTTTCAGGGTCTTTCCTGGCCCAGCATCGCAGGTGTTGACGGAGAGAGAATTCCGTGGTCTTCGGCGCACGTTGTGCAGGACTACTCCGCATTTGCACGACTGCTATCATTGTTAGTAATGTGGCACCCGCTTTAGTGTGTACGGGGCCCCCCCCCCCCAAACAATTTCAGCGCCCTGAATCAAGAATTGTTTGAGGGGTGCCCAGGAATGGTGATAGTATTAGTATTAGTATTAGTATTAGTATTAGTATTAGTATTAGTATTAGTATTAGTATTAGTACATTAGTATTGTCTGAGCAGCAAGCATGTGAGCATTCTG
>CAJNIZ010034280.1:18277-36170 GCA_905231905.1 Symbiodinium pilosum
TTAATTCTAGGAACTCTTTGGACCCCTACTACCTGGTACCCCACTACTATTTAGGCCATATTCCTTCTTTATTTGGGTCTAGATGGGTAGTGGGGTACCAGGTAGTGGGGGTCCTGAGAGTCCCTAGGACTTAAGGATGTATCGGGGGTATGTGGGGGGGTTAGGGATTAGGATTTATCGGGATGATCTTGGGTTTAAGGGTTTAGGTTGCTCTGGTTTCAGGTCAGACCGAGCTCTCGCTTGGCTTTAGGGCTTAGGGTTCCTCAAAGATGCTGAGTAGTCTTGAGAGCAGGTGCATAGGTGAGAGTACTATCAAGCGGTTTAGGGTTTTTCAATAGCCCAAAGTACGTCATCTTTCTAGACTTGGATTGCCAGGGACGGTATATGCAACAAGTACGTAGACTTAGGATTTGGAGATGCTTAAGGTCCACAGTTCTGCGATTTGGTCCGAGTTGTTTCGCAGACGTACTTTGGACTGCATTACTTCTTTTCAAGCGCAGATCCAAGTGGCTTATTTAACTACCAGCGCATTATAACGCATTCAGTGGATCGTGGAGTTCAAGAACCTACAATTCCCAAACCGCCGCAATAGTCTGCTAGAAGGCCTTGGATACTTGTAAACACTATCATGCGCCCACCTTGGCTGTTGGGGTGCACAGAAATTCCTCGCAGAGCACATTTGGACGTGGCGGGGCTGGATGGGGGTGGGGAGGTCCTGGTGGCTGGGGGCCGATGCGGGGGGGGTTCGGGGTGGTCAGGGTGGGTCGACAGCAGGGGAATATCCCAAAATGCTCACCGGCCCAATTGCTGCCGAATGCAAACGTAACAGCAGCATGAAAACGTTACAGCAGCGTCGTACGCAGCGGGATGAGTATCCGCACAATCAGAGCATTAACAGCCAGAATGTTACATGGGGCTACTGATGGAGGAAAACCTGCAATATCTTAAGCCCGCTCCAAGGAAACGCAATAAGTCGATTGTCTGTGGGCATTCATTTGTGCAAGATTTCCTAGAATCAGCAAGTAATTTCTGCTAGTGTGGCCTGGGGAGCCAGAAAGGGTAATCAGCCCGGATGACCAGGATGAAGGAGTCACAAGGTGACCATGGGAACCACAGCGCTGCGTTTATTAATGTTGCTATTCTTGTTCTTATCATTACTGGTATTGCGATTATGAACAGTATCACGATTGTAATTGCTTTGTTAGGATTAAAATTGTTATTGTGGTAATTGAAGGTGTGCATTTATCTGACGTACTTCATAAGCTTGTAAACGCCGCCAGCTGTCAGTCATTGCGATTCCACTGGACATGCCTGTGTCTCGGCTACAGATGGGACCAGTAGCTATGCGTGACGATGGACCCGGGATGGTTGTAGGAGGAAAAGGCCTTGCCAGACTACGATGCTCATACATGCATGCCGCTCTCGAACAATTCTTCAGTCAACCTAGACCAAATACTCGCGTTATCCCATCAATGTGAATCAGATTAGCCCTGCGGAAGACAGAAAGAAGCGGACACCTTGGTCGACAAGCGACATCTTGGTTGATAGCGCCTTTCATGTCGTCTGTAGTCTCCTTAAGAATTATTTTCAATTTTTGTTATAGCATAACCCTAAGGAATTATGAGCGATATTTTTCATACAGGTCTAAGGAGACTGCAGAGACTGCAGTGGTACTGAGAGTTTGGAAGCAGCCTTCAGGGTCCGCGGAGGGACCCCTAACACGTTTCTTTGGCTGTGATGCAATATATAGCATATGTGATATCCTTTTAGAACATCTACAATATATAACATACATGTATATATATATATGCGTGTATACATATATTTTCTTTGTATTCATAACCTTATACAACCTTCTATGCTCCAATCAATGCAACCCCCTCAGTCCTGACTCGTCCCCATATTCCTTTTGTATAGGATGCAAGGGAAATTAATATTCATTGTGATATGGTGGATACTCAAAAACTTGCACGACCCTAAGTACGTTATACCTTGGGAACTATAGTACTATAGTATATTAAGGCCATGCAGGATTTTTAGTGTCAACAGTAGCAATAGCAGTACTAATAGCAATGGTAATAATACTGGTAGTAGTTCGCATAATAATGGCAATAATGATAGTACTAGTAATAGTAATAGTAATAGTAATATTAATAGTCATGGTAATGGTAATGGTACTGGTAATGGTCATAGTAATAGAAATTGTAATAGAAATAACAAGTCATCGGGGTTCCCTCCGAAAGCCCCCTCGGCAACTTGGTGCTGCGAGAAGTGGCGCAAATGTACTGTGAACATGGGTCCTACCAAACTTGGGGAGTTTCCAAAAAATAGGTGTGCTCTCTGGGAAGTCCTTATTGACGGGATTTCAGCATTTGGGGGTCTATAAGGGAGACTTGTTATCTATGGAAAGTGTCACGTATGTATTTGGGGTGTGAGCTTACACTCCCCCAAGCATTTCCCACTTAGGGCGAGTGTCAAAGGATAGAAAGCTCTTCCTTTGCCTGCGATGATCGCGGCCCTGTGACCCAAACCTCGTGAGTGTGTTGTGAGAAGATCGTGTGCTTCATGAGGTGCATCTACACAGCAGTACCAAGTAGGGGACCCATGGTGGGAGTTGACCACGTCCTGGACCTTGGTCCTTGCAAATTTCCAAATGAAGGGATGGACGCGGTGCATCTGTTTGAAAAAGTATTGACGGCTAGGGGTTATAAGTTTCCACTCAGGTGTTGGGAGAGCACTGTCAGCAACGCGCTTTTCTCGTTTTGGGAAAAAGTACTCGTTATTCCAGGTCCTCAAAAACGGAACTGTTGCAATGGGTTTGTTTCAGCAGGGAGCCTGTCACTTTGCTACGGGCAGTCAGTTGCCAAGACGGTGTTTGAGGCGCAGGCATTCGGGGCTTTCAAAATGAAGTTTGGCGGAGTGTCCTTAATGAGCATTGGGCTCCCCCCGTGTACAAAATTTACCATCTGGCGCATGCATCGTTCTACCCTTCACCTTGGAACTTGCCGCGTGGGCTACAGTCTTCAGCTTGCATACGTTTTTTGGAGCGCATTAGCAATTGGCTGTTACGCGCGCCCAGTACATCCCAGCACCTGCTCTCAGTGGCAGACGTGCATGGGCCCCATTTATTTTCACTTGAACTGGAGTGAGTTCAGGCGCATGTCTAGATCTTGGGCGTCTGCTTTCACACTTGCCAAATTGGCGTGGTCCCAATGCCCATCTTTTTCAACTTTACATACCCGATGTTCCATCACATATGCGGGCCCCAACGCCCGAAAATGTGGAAGAAGTCTGTCTTCAACACATGGTCATGAACCTAGCAGATCCTAAGCACGTCCTGGCCAAGGCAAACCGCACTAATCTCCGTATGGCACGGCATTGCCCACGTGAAAGCGTGATATAGACGCGCACCCCGATACGGTTGCTCCCTCCAACTCAGACTGAAAAGATGATACCCTCCACCCCCCCCCCCNNCCACCGTCACCGCCACCGCCACTGCCACCCGCCACCATTGCCGCCACCACCACACCGCCACCGCCACCGCCACCCCCGAGCCCCGCAAACGGCCACACTGCCACACCTCACCGCAGCCGCGTGGCACCAGCACGCCACCACTGCCTCGTCCGCCGCTGCTATTGCCACCGTCATCCTGCATAATCCCTGTTTCTATCTTGGTTTCTGCACGGACCACGCCATCTGCATGTTTTGCTTCTCCTTGTTTCTGTCAAGTCGACGGAATGGAGATCATACAGAGCTATGCTGTAGATTTAGGATTTTGAAGTTTAGGGTAGAAGGGTCTCCTACTAAAGGCGGCCCTTCCCCTTGGCTCCACGCCTATAAGCAACACTTACCTGAGAGTTTGAACTATCCGTCTGTGGTTTGAAGTTCGCAAATCGGCATGAGCTGTAAGACAAGTGGCGGCTTGGGCCGCATAAGGCTTGTCAGAGAAGCAAAATTAAAGGCTTCACCAACTAGCCTTCCTGACATTCTGGGACTTCGGAACTCTGACGCAAACGAATGGGCAAGCAAGTCCTATGCAAGGATCCACTTCCGAATGACACTTTTCATACTTGACCGAACCAGCAAGCAGAACACAGACAACTGAGTGAGCGGATATCCCAAAATTCGATTTCTTGAACTTTGCTGAGAGGTTGATTTCCCAGTGCTGCAGAGGCTGACTTTGCATCCGGAGATGCCTGCATGATCTGTGCAAATCCAGTGGCAGGCGCAGGCTCCAAAAGACTCGGAGTTTGTAGATGAGCCGGCACAAGGAAAACCACACGCGGCTTCAAGTGTTCTGAGTCACGCACGGGCAGACGTGACAGAATCAAATTTTCTGTCGGTTTATTTCATTGTGTTCAAAGTCTATATTTTGTGTGCAGCTTGATTTACGCTTTGTAGTTTGCTGCTGCTGCTGCTGCTTCAGGCTGCTTGTAGTTGTGGATGTAACACCCTAAGCCTAGGGCTCCCAGTTGCCTAAATAATGGGAACTGGGTTCTATATACCCTATAGTTACATAGCCCGGTAGCCTATTATTTATGTAGCTGGGAGCCCTAGGGACAGCGACTCGAACAGTAAAATTAGGCGTAGGGGTCGTATTAGTGGTGGTGCGAGCAGCAGCATCAAAGGCTTCAGGGTTGTTTAGTCCCCCTTAAGTAGACAGAATGGCTTCGGATATGTTATAATTAATAAGATCCCCATATGCCCCATATTCTATCTACTAAAGGGGACTACACCCCTAGTGTTGTGGCCTGGGTTGAAGGATCCTTTCAAGAAACCCAAGAGACCTCATGATCATATGAGCTATAGTCTAAGCTCCTTAAAGGGGGATTATATAGGGGATTGTTATAGGGGTTATTAAGGGGTATACTAGGAGTTTAGACTACAGCTCATATGGGTTTATGTGCGGGCCGCAAGTGGAATCAATATAGGGGTACGACTTTGGAGATCTAAAAGCCTTCTCACTAGTGCCTGCCTAGTCCTCGCCACAGCATGAACACCTTAACCTTCTGGTTGCTGGCTGTTAGCACCCTACCTAGACCTTCCAATGTAGTTCCTTTTTGGGTTTGGTATGGTTTTTTTGGTTGGGACCCTTACTAGGACTACCAAAAAGTACTACATTGGAGGGTCTAGGTAACCCCTAAGCCGCGTGCAGGGTGGAATGGAAAAGTACGTGGAAGGTCCTACATTCTTGCAGATGAGACATATGGAGCCAGAGCCGTCCCTTATTTCCCTACTAATCACCTCCCTCTAATACTAAATGCCACCTTAATATTGAATATCTCCAATTTAGTACAGCATTAGGTGGAGTTAGGGTTTAGGGATGTGGTATTAATATTAGGGGGAGGTGGTTAGCAACCACTAAGCTTTTTCAGTTTGAAGTTCAGTAACGAAAGAAATCCTCACACCAACAACTCACGCTGGATGTCCAATCAGTCACGACGATCTGGCGAGAGTCCCTACATAAAGGCCTCGCGTAATTTGGAGGGTATAGAAGAGGGGCGACCCATGTTGAAAATTCCCCATACTTCCCCTAAACCCTCAACGCACAAGCGTCAGCTTGAGAATGTCATGTTTTCTATGTGAACCTATTTTTCCCAGCATTGACAGTTTGCTAGGCAGATCATTGCGCCCCGGCATGCAGCCGCGGCCTTTTTTAGTTTCTATTGCCTGGGGTTTCTTATGAGCTCCTGAAGCCTAACACCCCCAGCTAATAAACCTTAAGTGTTAAAGCAGTTGCAACTCACAAGACAAAGGCCCTTTGGCCAACATCCGTATTTGGAGGTTGGGGAAGGGGAAATCAAGTTTCTGTTTCGTAACATAAAACCTACAGCCAGTCCTCTGCAGGTGCCGCAGCAGTGGAATTCGCCGATGCCCTTTTCAACTATGGCCTGGAAGAATCAGAGGCTGGGGGTTCCCCGGTTCGTAGGATTTCAGGTTACGGGTTTGGGCTTCAGGATCATAATGGGAATGCAGGAAATCTTGCACCGCCTTACAAAGACTTTTTTGCCCTACAAGTTGCTCAAGTTACAATATTCTTCCCTAAGGGTCCAAGGACCCAAATAATGGGGTTTCAGGGCCCAAATACCATAATATTAATGGTATTTGGGCCCTAAAACCCTATTTTTGG
This sequence comes from Symbiodinium pilosum, assembly GCA_905231905.1. Taxonomy (NCBI): domain Eukaryota; class Dinophyceae; order Suessiales; family Symbiodiniaceae; genus Symbiodinium; species Symbiodinium pilosum. Next base: position 24,408 of record CAJNIZ010034280.1, read on the forward strand.
AGTCCTTGGACCCATATATCCCTACATAGTCTCCCTATAACCCCTCTAAAGGGACCCTCGTATTTGGGTCCTTGGACCCTTAGGGCTAGGGATCCCAAGTAGTTTACGGTTTCCTCCATCCACCATAATTCAGGCTGAGGCTGCAGGGTTAAGGACACCAGGCTCGGTGCTTAGAAGGTTTAGGGTTCAGGGTCTTAGGGTTTAGGGTCTATAAGGGTTTAGGGTCTATTAGGGTTTAGAGTCTTAGGGGTGAGGGTCTTAGGGTTTAGTAAGGGATGTTTAGGGTTTATGTTTCTAACGTCCAAGCATGTCTTTGTGAGAAACTGTTGCGGGGAATCTGGCAGAAAAACCAGCAAGTTGCAACCAGGTCATAACCTACAACCCCTCCTATAGTTAACTACAACTATGCTGGGCATGTTACAACCACCTGGCCTACCCCAAATCTGCACCCTAGCGGGGAGTACTGTTCTGGGTGTTCGCATAACAAGATTTAAGTGTTTTGGTTGCTTTTTTTCTTTGGAAACTACCATTGTTCATAGGGTGTGTCAGGGTCCCTTCTCTGAGTTGCACAAGTTGATGCTTGCTTTGAAGCATAGAGTCCCCTTTATAGAGCCGGCTTGAGGGTTTGGGGCTTCTTCAAACAGTTATCCCAATTTGTTGTCCCAAATTTGCTGACCCAAAAGTGCTTTTTTTTGGAACCCACCCCAAACCTACAAAAGCCCCTATGTAATCTTTCTATTCCACTACCCTCATATTATTCCCCCTAAGAATACCCTTGCAATACACGGATCCCATACATTACCCCTATAACCTGAACCCTGAACCTTTAAACCAAACCCTATTCCCTATACCCTACCTGGGTACTGCCCCCACTCATTAACCTGGATCAATGTTGGGGTTCCTTTGATATTTTTTTGTGTGTAGGATCCCTTCTATTGATATAAAAAGGATCCCTTTGTCTTCCCAGGGTCATGTGGGCTAAGTAAAAGCTGGGTAATAATTAGAATATAACTATGCGGAGCCCTTAATAACCTATCATAGACTGCTAATGTGTGGGGGCAGGATCCTACCTAAACCCTAAACCCCATAATCCCTTAACCTTTCCCCTATAACTACCCTAAGCCCTATAGCCCTTGTAAAGGACCCAAGCAGGCCGAGCCTCTGCTGTCTGGGCTGCTGCTTGCCAAGTTTGCATCCTTTCCCCTGCACGGCTCCTGGGAGGCGCTTTGCAGTGTTTAGGCTTTCTGCTACGCACACGCATTTTACACATATGTATATACTTACATATGTGTGATTCTGTATGTCTAGCCGTATTAGTAGCATTGTTAATTCTAGAGCTTTTATAAATGTCATGGATATATGTATACATATATATATATGTCATCATGTATATCATATACATATGTATACATATACACACATATATATATATGTAGACATGCAAATATTCATCAATACATTATGGTAGGGTTTATTAGGGTGGCATGAATAGTACATCTGTTGTCCAATCATTGCCTTGATAGACCTACCATCTTCGGAAGCCTAGCCAAGATTGTCTTAATGACCCCTACAGTATAGGGTTTAGGGTTTAGGGCCTAAATTCGTATTATTCTGACTAGCAGTCATGCCATGAAGACACTTTCAGAAATCATTCGGTGTTGACGTTGTGTATGTGCATAGAGTCCAGGGACAGTGTTAGGATGCTGTCATGAGTACAGTCTGCAGCGTTGCAGCTAGAGCCTGGAGTGGGGCGGTGCGAGAAGCCTCCTGCAAAAAAGGGTCTAACCCTTTGTCTCTCTCTCTCTCTCTGTCTCTGTCTCTGTTTTCCACTGGCTTTCTTTATCTGACACTCTGCGTCTGACTCTTTCAGTCTGTCACTCACCCACCCACTCACACCCACTCGTTCATTCGTTCGTTCGTTCGTTCATTCATTTATTCATTCATTCATGCCTTCGCAGATGGACACAACAAAAGGGACTCTGGGAGTCGTCAAGAACATGGGAAGATGAGTCATTGGTGGCATCAAATCTCCGTCTCTCGCAATCACTGGTACCATCGATGATTAGAACACCTGAGCAAATCCGTGACATGGGCAGACAGCTTAAACTTCCACCCCACCTCCTTTGGCAGAGAACGCAGTCGTGGTCATCCAGGTGTATTAGGCTGTCTGAGAATCCACCTGAGACCCCAAAGTCGAAAACCCTACTCCCTAAACCCCTAAACCCTAAACCCTATTTTTGGGGCCAGGGAGGGCGCTGCCTCTTCGGTCTCATGAGACTCTCGGCATAGTAGATGAGAGTCCTTTCTAATAACCTCCCACGTAATCCCGGTCCTTTATAACATGCGATAACCTATTCTAAGAAACCGAAAGTTCAAGGTATAATATGCCAGCATGGTGCCAGTGGGAGTTTTATCACAAGCGGGCGGATATTAATTGCCTGACATGCCTTTTCAGTTGCACACTATTTGTTGAAGGTATGTTCTGCGTTCTGGGTTCAGGAACATTTCAGCATTCATGCTTCAGGGGTTCTCCATACCTCCACGAACCCTGTATAATAGGTGGCACTAGACCTCAAGCCCAAGAATCTCTAAACTCAAAGCATGGAACATGGAGCAGGGCCTTGCCTTGCAGGGTTCTGCTGGTAACATGGTCAGGACGGATGTAGTGTTCCTTATGGCAGGCAAGTAAATATTCCTCAGCACAAGGTTGTGTCCACAGCCTTTCTCGAATTGCTCGAAACTTGCCGACCTCAACATAGTGGCTTAATAGAGGCCACGCCACAACACAGTTTATGGATGCGGTTCAGGGTTGGGAATATTGGGTCTTAGTATCAGAGTAGTGAGATTCTAGAACCTCTAAGGGATTTGAAGCAATGTGATTTCATGGTTTTGGCAGGTGTATATAGGGTTGCCTACGAACATTAGTGAGTGGATCTACATATTTGGTGTCCACTAGGGTTATGAGAGGATTATGAAAGTCCTTTTTCTGTAGATTCTCCAGGGACCACGTGGCTGTTTCCGAAAACAAGCGCCCCCTTCATGCGCCCAAATTTTCTTTCCACCTAATATTAAAGGGCTGACACCATATAATGTGAATATTCCGAACCATATTTAATATTAGAATATTTAAGGTGATTTAGAGGGGGGGGGGGGTATTTATCGCACGACCCGAAGAGTAGGGGTGTATATAACTGGGTCCTGATGAAATCTAATCAAAATGGTATAAACTTTGAAATCCAATAAAAAAACCGATTAAATCAAATAAAGAAGCGATTAAATCGACTCAACATCGCAACAACATCGCAATGAAACCATTAGAATCAAAGTAAATGCCAGTGAAATCTAATGTCAAATTAAATCGATTTGAACTCGAGTCGAAAATATATTCAAACCCATTGAAATCTATTGGAAATCCAAAACGCTAAATAGAATCGAACTATCGACTAGAATCAATTGAAAGCTACGCAAAATCTAACTGCAAACTAATTAAAATCGATTTCAAATCGCAATAAACCCAATTAACATCGCATTCAGATTCTATATACTATATAAACTCCATGAAGAACCTTCCAAAATCATCCAAGTCTAGAAAATCAAGGAGATCCCTAATCCTAAAGAGTCGTGCCAGTAAAACACCCCCCCTAATTCAGAGGATCCGAGCCATAATCAACATTAGTTGTGGCAATTTAAAAGTGGTCTTGGGGGAAGATTTCCAAATTGGGGAACCGGTAATTAACACTGGAGGGGGGGGGGAGGTACAATTAGGGGGACGGGATTATGGTACAGGCGTTTACAAGGAGCCCATCCTCATTTTGGAAATCCTACTGGAAATCCTGAACGTACTTGACACCTACATGATCCGGCAATTGCAAATAACCCCTGCAAACTCTCGCTTTTTGTACCCCCAGATACGGACGATTCCGCCCCGAAATCGGACTTGCATTTTTTCGGGAGTACTCATTTCAGGATCTTCTTTGCCATGTGAACCTTACTAGTGTTTGAAGTAGTTTGGGCAGGGTGGATCCCAAGAATAATCCCTACATAATTTAAGGGGTTTAGGGTTTAGGGTTTAGGGCCCCTGCCTATATCCACTGTGCGCACCCTAAGGCAAGCTGAACCACGCTTGCTTTCCGAACTGCGTCTGCTTATGGCCAGGTCCTTCTCTAGAGTTCTCATACGCCGGATTGAGGTTTGTTAGGCCACTACTAGGTAACAGTGGTATAGCAGGTATATGGAGGGACACTAATTATATCATTCGAAAAACTGTGGTCACGTGAATGGAGAATTCCTCGACCTGCCTTTCATGGAGAAGTAGCAGAGAGTTCTCATCCAGCCAGCCATTCATGAGCCCATTTGAAGGAGTTGCAAAGATTCCCAGTACGTGTGAATTCGCAGCTGCCACCCACTTGCCTAATGTAGATTCCTAATTAGCAAGCCCCCTCTTTTTAAGGGCCTAAATATTACGATCCCAATTATAATCCCTATTACATGGAGGGGGTGTATAAAATTGGGGTTACAAGAAAAAGGTCGTAATGCCACAGATGTTCGCCAAAAGGGCATCGATTTATATTCGGAAGGTTCACCAGGCTCAGGGGCCTGTATCATTACGGAGTTGGGAATGCCTTCCTTCCTGTGGGAGGGACTTCTTTCCTACCTGTATCAATTTGTGCCAAGGAGGAAGTTATGCCAGTGGGATTTACGTTTAGAACCTGATTGTTTACCACTAGTATGCCTTCAGCTAGCCGTGCAAAACGTCAGTTAGAGATGCACCAACCTGTTGGAAGATTGTGCACCTTGAACCTAAGCCCGAAACCCGAGCAAAAATGCTTTCGTTTTCCAGCTTGGGAGGGCTCCCACCTGGCGAGGCGGGCACAGCATTGTCCCATGAAGATTTCGGGGTTCAATGTTGCCGGCTTGCATAGAGCTTAGGTAAGGTTCAGGGCTTGTGGTTCAGGGCAGGGCTTTCAGGGTTTAGGCTGCGGTTTAAAGTTAGGGCTCCGGGTTGAGGGTGTAGGGGCTTAGGGTTTGGGGATACTCCGGCGTTGGGTGTAGGGCTTTCTAGGGTTTACACTCTACATGAAATGGCTGTAGTCATCTCGTGATTTCCTAAAGCCTAGGGCTAGGCACTATCCAAGTTGCAGCAGGTAAACATTAGGGTTTAGGGTGTCCTATGGTCTGAGAGAATTTCGTAATGTGTTACCTAGTCTGGGATACGTTGTATAGGTTGGAAACTGCCCCTAGCCTATAAGTATAACAGCCTGAAGATTCTCATCCTAGTAATTAATACTAATTTTCATATATGGCTGCTACAGGGTGATGAAGTAGCATCTTAGGGTGTGTATACATAGGCTTATTTCCAGACTGACAGGCCGCATTTTGAAGGACTTTGGCGGGGCGATGTGTTGTTTCTTCAAAGAGTAGGGAGGTTCCATATACACACGCATAAAAAAACTGCATGCTCCAGATCTGGGTACAGAGCAGTATAATGGTTTTGTATTGAGGCGTGCAGGGAACGAATAGTGTCAGTAGTGTCTAGACAGTTGCAGCCTAGTATTGCTCCTGATGTTGCTCTTGCAAGCTTTGCTTCCAACATGGTTAATAAGAATGCAAGCACGACTTCTGCAACAGGTGCGTAAGCTTCACAAGTAAGTTCCACAGGCCTAGACCCATACTATCACTAATAATACTATTAGCGTTACTACTACTATTACTGTTACTATTACTAATTATGATAATCCTCATTCAAGACCAGGACCTGCCTTGAATCACCTGGTGTTCCAGCCCTCCAAATCATCCCAGTAGTCTATCCTACTGCTGATACTAAACATCCTGCATGACCTTAGTATACTATAGTACCATTATTCCCAAGGTTTCAGGTACTTAGGGTCATGCAGGATTTTTAGTATCCACCGTATCCCCTCCTATCTATGAGGGACGGAGCAATTCTCATCTCAGTGCCTCTAGCGAGACAGCACTGCTGCGACTAAACCCTCAACCGTAGACCCCCCCTAAAGTAGATTGAATATGGCTTTGGGCATATTAAAAGAACATCCCCATATACCCCATGTTCTATCTACTTAAGGGGGACTATAGGATTGGAGCAGGTTCCAGAAGAGAGCATCCGAAAAGTGGTGGCGCCCAATACCGTGCCACAGCGCTCCGCCCGTCTGCGAGCGCTCTGCAGGCCATCTGGTCAGCCTGGAATTCAAACCCAGAGGGTCCATGTACCCCATAATTAGGTACTTTGGATTTTGGTAATAGTAGTTATAGTAGAGGCTTTGGGTCCTAAACCCTTAACGATTATTCTGGTACTTGGACCCTTAGGGAAAGGTGTGTGGTTGTTTACATCATACGGCTATATGGTAGTTTCCAGAATTTAAGATGCCAGAATTTCATTTAGGCTTAGAGTTTAGGGTGTTATAGAACCCAGAATGTTGCGATCCTTGCTTCTGGCACCCCCCAAAATGGTACCCCTAATGTTGGGAAAGCTCATACTATGTATATAAATGTCAGCTTGGAGGTCCATGGGTCCTTGTATCCTGTTGTAGGTAGGTAGACAGTATTCATGGAACTCCAAGCAAGGTATGGGTTGAATTGTGTAAGATTGGAGTTTTACATTTTTATCAGAAGATATATATATATATTCATTATCGGTGATGATTAAGATTCTTACTCCTTAGTAGGTTGCTGACTAACCATTAGTTGCGTTAGATATTAACTAGAACCGGCAGCCAGAGCCTCGGAGGTACTTCGCAGGTATTTCGCCTTGTGAAAGGGTGGATTTAGTGTTATTCTAACCTCGGGATCTACAGTAGTACACGATACTAACTTCATTTTCTTGTCCATTATCATTATTCCTTTATAACCCCTATATTGTCAGTCTGAGCGGCCAGGAAACTCAAGGCAACTCAAAAGCACCGCATCCAAGATGTCGAGCAGTAACCGTGAGCTTGCAGTTACACCCGAACACATGGACAGCTCTTGAAGCTGGCGAAAGAGGAACCCAGGCGAGACGGCGAAAGCTTGCTGCGACCTCCTGTTGGAGCTGAGGAACTTGTCGTGGGTTGAGCGAATGAAGCTCTTTGCAACACCTTGACTTGTTTGGACTCTCTCAACTCGGCCTGACCGCCTGGGTCCTTCACTTCCATCTCTTGGGTAGACCTTGCAACCTCCCTTTGATACTCAGTGGGTCTCTTCCAGTCAAAGGCCATGCAGCGCAAGATGGCCGGAGCTGGCGTTTGGCGTGGGCTACAATTTACCATGTATGGGACCATGTAAGGGTTGATGGTCTTGGGTGGGCTGAAGCTCGTGACAGGCAAAGGCCAGGTGCGCATTTTGCCGGACCCGTGGAGCTCCAACCGTTCTTGCTGCGCGACGCGCGTGCTGAAGCCCTAAACCTGATCCCCCTCATTGAAGGCTTCGGAAACCGCCAGCATCTCCTCAGCGGGCTCTGGACCACAAGGGTTTAGGGCATAGGGTTTTGGGTTTGAGTGAAAAGCTGTTTGGCTGGCTGTTTTTTGTGAGGCTCCTGACACACCTTGGGCTTGTAGAAAATTATGTTGGTAAGGTGACCAGCACGACCAACACTGACTCTATAGAAACGTCATAAACTCGGCCAGGATGCACCTGTCTGAAACAAACGCAATCTCCTCGACCCCTGCAGTAATCCCTGGCTTAAAGCCATAAAGCCCTCACACACATATGGTAGTTTCCCAAAATAAGGCGACCCCAACATGGACCCCAATATACTGCAATGCTGATTATTGGGACACCCAAACAGTGTACCCCTAGTTTTAGGAACCCCCCCCATGTAGCACGTAGAGTTTCTATGCATCTTCAAACGCCAAACCCCGCCACATGGAAGGGAGCCCAATACGGCTTTTTCAAGAAATTTCATATTCATTACAAGTGGGATATCTATATTTGTATTAGCTATATGCTTTCAGGAATATCCCAGCCCGTGCCTCCAAAAAGGAATATTCCTGAATTAACGGGAATTGGGCCGCCTGAGCTTATCTAACCCAAAGTAGCCATATATGGCCCCATTGGACCGCACGTATGAGCCTGCAAGTGTTCACAGGATACAACCAGGCGAGGAGTTGACTTTCTGCTACTATGGCCGCTTTACTGCACGGAGTCTTATGGGAATTAAGGAACTTCACTGAACTTGTCGAGTTGGCATCATAAGGGGACATTAGTGCGAACGCTGACACTAATGTTTGAGGCTACAAATAAGCAAGCATCATAATCAGATTTGTGCATTCCAGGTCGTGAGGAGGCTTGATTGTGTTGGTTGAATCTCGGTTGACATGTGAAGAGGGTCGCAGTTCCTGGCAGCATTCAGTCAAGTACATGCTTTGTGCCTGAAAGTTTATGCATGAGATGTTGCATCAGCTGGAGATGTTGCTTGCTTTGAGCACGCAATGTAGAGTTGCAGCATGGGAAGCTAAGTTGTTGGTTTCGTCTCGTTTGAGTCCCCTGAGTCGCCTAGTGGGTCATGGAACATGTTTACATACATTGCCATGTTGTGAGGTACTTTCCCTAAATAGGGGGACCCTAATATAGACCCCAAAATACTATAATCCTTATTATGGGGACCCCCAAAATGGTACCCCTAATTTTGGGAAACCCCCATGAACTGTAGAAGGTGCAAGATGAGGGCTTCCCTCCCCATGCTCTCTGCGGCTGAGGGTCCCTGGTTAGGAACCATTTTTGTACGCTAAGAAAGTTTTAGTGATACCGCAGTCTCGCAAACGGTGTTTCTGGGCCAAGGCGGTCATGAAACTCCTTTATGGAACCAGCTGACTGAAGGAAACTAAAAGAAGCCCCATAGACTCATGATTGCACACTCTGCTGGCTTGCTGCTAAGAAACTTAAACTAAGTCACCAGAAAATGGTTATAGTGCATAATAAGGCTCTCCTCCATTGTATTAACTAAGTTTAAGTTCCTCTATTCATTTTCTCTACAGCAACCCAGGTGTAGGGTTCAGGACCCGAAGGAAGGATAACACCAAGGCTTGACCCATACAGTTCTGGAATTTTCACAGAAGCAAGATGTCATGTACTATAGTGAAAGCTCCTTTAAGTGGCTTATATAGGGAACCACATGGGGGAGCCTTACGGCGGTCATCAAGTGGGACATTAGGAGTTCAGCTAATATACATGCCATTATTTATTGTGGTCAGTATTAGTGGGCTGGGGCCCAACCCTTCAACATAAAACACCAAAGGCTTCAAGGCCCTACAAGGCTCTGAGGCCGAGAAAGCGTAGACCCAAGCCCTGTACCCACCGTTTTGGGCCCGTACTTGGGAAGTTCATGGGAAACTGTATATGATGCACTGATGATATTCGAGCCCCATGACAAGCCTCCTATGTACTCTAATACGTGTACAGTTGAGTTTTAGGTGCGGACACTTGTACTGTAAGTAGGTTATGACTATCTGCGGACCTCCAAGTAACCCATAGACAACTGAAGTCCGACAACCAAGAACTCAAGCCCCTTGTCCCGCACACGCAACCCATACCCAATCAGCATATACTAGGGTTTGGGGTTCTCGGATTTGGGTTTAGAGGTCAGGGCTTGGGAGCCTCAAGCTCCTAACAAGCCTGCGCCGACCCTAATCCAACAAACAAAAATACAAACCCAAAGCCCCAAGCCATATAGTTCCCCTTTAGTAGAATCTGGGTTATATGGGGATCTTACTATCCTATAACCAAAGCCATATTCTATCTACTTAAGGGGGAGTGTAGCTCTTTAACTATCCTGAATCCTCCTCACCCAGAAGCTGAAAAAGACTAGCAGGCCTATGACGAAAGCTAGTTGCTAGCATTGTTTATCAGCAAGAAAAAAAAGCAATACAGTAGTACTTGTCTATAGCTTGTGTATTTCCCGACCTAGACAAAGAAACCCATCCTTGCCAGGTGCTGATTTCGCCGTCCTAGTCCAAAATGCAGAGGCGTGTGCATCACCTGGATGTGCGAAATTAGAAAAGAAAGACATGGTTTCTTTTTTTTGAAGGGTTCCTTGTCAGATTCATAGGCGTCTTTACGAGAATACCTTCTTTTACGAGCAAGAGACAAGTCATGAACTAGCGCGCGACGTTCTTGGTTCCCAAAACATCAGACGTCTGAAGTTTGTAAGGATTTCCCTTCAATACGAAGGTTGTACATGCGTAGAATCACCACGTGAGGTGTTGTGAACGTATTGCATGCATCTTCAGGGCTTAGGCTTTCTTCCGTACACCTGAAGCCGTGTCAGTAAGTCTTCCATCAATAGAATTGGGCAGACTCATATGTCACAGTTGTCTTCGACAGAAGCCTGCCAACACTCGAGCGAAAGACGTCAACAGCTTGCAATCGTCAGCTTGCAATCTGGGAGCTCTCAACGCTTAGGCATATTTGAAGATTTGTTGTGGGGGGAGCGGAGGCATCTTCATAGGGATTGTGCCACTCTAGTCAAGGATATATAGTGGGACCCTAGAGCTTGGGAACTACACGCCTTCCCCACAAGTGGAGAAGGGTGAGTTTCGCACGATAAAATAGTTCCTTTGCATATGCTCCGACTTGGGGGCCCTTCTTATAAAATTCTCAAGTCATCCTCCGGAAGAAACAATAAAACCTATAAGCACTAATCTCGGAACCCCGTACAATTATACGAGTGTACATTACATATGTATATATGTATATATGTAGCTGCATTGCCCGTGTGTACAAATGTCTCTTCACATATTCATCACCCTTGATTTTACAGGGAGGTCCATAACGCAAAGCTCCCATCCACTCTTACTGTGTAAGGTCACGGGTATGGGCCCCTAATAAGGCCTGCTACGGAGATTCTAGGGACCCTTAAAGATATGTAGGCTATATAGTAGGTACACAAGGATCCCAGTGTAAAGGGCTCATACTAGGGGCCCATGGTTTCAACCTCAGACACTGGCCAGCAGGACCGGCGACGGCGCCTCCGCATCGGCTTTGAGTTTGAGTGCGAATGCGACGCCCAGAAGCATTCGGCGGCTTGCAATCCCGTGTTACTGGGCTCTTGTTCGGGGACTTGAATGAAGTTGTAGAGATATATATATTTATATATACACCTACACATATGCACTATACTTGCTGCAACAATCTGGCCTCATTGAAAAGGGTCATTTAGGAAAAGCTTTGTCACCGCAACCCCTTCATCCAGCCAGTCATTGAGGAGACTGACTTGGTAATGCCTGAAAGGCTGGTGTCCCGCAACTTGGGGCACATATGCAGCAAGTTGGCACATGCGTTCTAGACGTACAGCGCCGTTCCTGAGAGCTCAGTGCAATCTCTCCCTGAAGAGCCCAAAATCGCGATAATGGAGAATCACATGGTAAAGCAATTGCAAGATGACATGTATATGTAATCTGGTCGGCTTATGGGCTGCTTGGAAATTACTTTTGATTTTTTGTTGTTGTGCGTTGGTTTTGTGGGACCGCTTGTTATGAAGACTGAGGCCAGGGTGTAGCCAACATCATCAATGCAAAAGCTTGCCCTACTGCTCAGTTACTTGAATCACAACAAGCCCTGGAACTAATGATCATTTCCCAACATAAGAGGTCCAGCATGAAGAGATTGATTGCAGATGCCTAACCTCACCTCCTAAATCACCAAGAGTCCGAAATCCCATATTTGCTTTCTTATATTCTCAAAAGGCCGGATATGCTCTCCGCATACTGCTACTTGCACAAAGTTGCTCAATGACCCCTAAACAAGGGACCTAGAGTTTCCATTTTCTTTTCC
>CAJNIZ010034280.1:57607-70005 GCA_905231905.1 Symbiodinium pilosum
GTGTACATGGATCCCTAGGGTTTGAAGCAAAGTCAGGTGTGATGTTTGTGGGTCTCAACAAAAGGATTGAAGTTTTTGGCGTATCAACTGTTGACCTCTATGTTTGGAAAGCCGAGCTGGTGGGTGAATGAGTGGAGGCGTTATAGAGCCCACCCTGCAATCCTGAACCCAAAGCTCTGAGCCCAAAGAATTGACCACAAGCCTCCACTCTATCCCGAAATCCTGAACTCTTTCAGACCGTGGGGCCGTATCACTCAATCTTAGCTTCCTATGTCCCCCCCTCAAAAGCACGAATCACTCTAAACACCTAATAGGCCTAAATGCTTATTTCCAAAATTTCCTGGTTCTCTCTCCATAGCGCCATGTAAACCCCTTTTCCTGCACCCCTAAATCATCCCAAAGCCCTGGAGGCTTTACCGGGCTTTGGCGTCCTTGGTCGAATCCTGGTGAAGCAGGTGCTTGGGAGGCCTGCAGACTTGGTTATAAGAGTTACATGAAGGATGTATAGGCCTTGAGAGTCATACTGGATGGTTTTATAAGGATTCTTTGGTGTTTTGTAGGGTTTCAGAATTTTACACATGCAGAAACAACGGGGAATTATATGGAAACTGTGAGAACAAAGGGTTCACAGGGGCTTTATGAGTGGTATATAGGCATTATACAGGGCTTATGGATGTTCCAAAAGGGAAAAACAGGCCAAGTACCCAATATGAGGGGGGTGGGGGGCTTGAACATCAGCAAACAAGCCCTACACGTAAACTCTCAACTCTAAGCCCCTATATGTATATTATGTATATATATATATACATAATACCCTTCGGGTGTGGTTTTAATCGTTGGGGGGGGATTACCATACAGAGAAGTCCACTGAAGCTTTGCCGTCCCAGGGTGACCCTGGACCTTTGTATGCTAGGGTTCAGGCTTGGGGTGTGGGGGGTGGGGTGCCTCAATATAGATCCCAAAAATGCGATGATGCTCGTGATGAGTATTCAATTACCCAAAAAGGGACCCCTAATTTTGGGAAGCCATTGCATATCAATATACCCAAACCTGGGCTACATAACCCAGAACCTGAAATGGCTAAAACCATAGCCAGCTTTCAAAGCTTTTCGGGAAGCTGTGGAAGTTTGCTTCTTTCTTTCTGGCCCCTACATCTTGGGCCCTTGACATGCGACCCTGATTAAACAGTGACGGCAAGCCCTTTTGACCCTCAAAACCATAAGCTTCAACTCTTCCAAGTATGTCTGCCTGAGGCGAACTGGAAAGGCTTTGTGGCTTACGCTGTGGCTGGCGTCCTCTTCGCCACAAGCTCCGCATTTCTAGTTAAGGCCGAGCTGGTTCGAAGCATGGGGTTCCAGCATGGCTTGTTAGGCTTACTGATGATCCCCCTATAGTCTTTTCGTATAGCTGTAAAGCCATAGCATGTTATAAAGCAACTGACGACAACACCATAGTCTGTGTGTTTATGTTTCTGGTTGCTTGCTTTTTTGGTCTGTGTCACCGGTGCAGGTGTTTGCTCCCACCGCGCGTGGCAGCGGAATTCCTGAAGTGATCTTCGGCTCCAAGAGTTGCGGAGGGTGGGCGTGTGTGAGAGCAGATAGTTCTCTTGCGGGCATTCCTTGTTTGGATCTGCATTCTAGTGCTTGTCTTCTCTTAAACGGTATCTCTTCATTCCATACCATAGGCCTTGCTAAGTGATAGCAATTTCGTTTTCTTTTCTGTAAACTCCCCAAACCCAAAACACAAAATGGTGCTCATGCTAACCGTCATAGTCAAAGCAACAACAGCACTAGCTTCCACTTTCTTCTCCTTTGATTTTTGTAGACGCCTCAATGATACAAACGCTAAAGTCCTAAAGTCCGCATATGATCGGGTATTTTGTACCTCAAATAAACAGACCTGAACGTGATCTAGGGAAATTGTTCAGACTTCCATAAACTACATTATCCCCAATAATCACCCCTATGTAAGCCAAGTGTCCGTGTGACCTTTTTTCTCTTTCCATGATGTTTGCATTTTCTGGCAATTGTTCAGGTCCCCCAACCTTAAAGTAGGTCATATCTATAGACTTTGGGGCCCAATGTTGGGATTATTTATAGGCCCCAAACCCCTAAACCATACAAAACTCGCTTGTACTTTCTTCTTATTTGTATTAGCTGCTCTGGCCCCTGTACACTCGTCAAAGCATCGTTCATCTGAGGAAGACCATCCTGGGGGGCTTTGTCATGACTCCCGGCCTGTTGGGTGGTTTAGGGTTTGGGGTTGAGGGTTTATAAGGTTTAGGGTTTAGGGTTTGGGGTTTAAAGGGTTTAGGGTTTTTCATGAATATATCCTGACGCTCTAAGGCTGCAAAGTAGTATAAACCCTTCTTTGAAGTCAGGAGTGATATAAGCCTTATATCTAGTCCAGATTGATTTTTGCATAGCGTGTAGAAGTCATGCATCCCTTCTTTGGGGCCTTACGTCTGTGAATAGCACTACCTTGGTCCCTAGAGTCCCCACCTGCTTTGGTCCACAAGGTCTGCTTGTAATTTCCAACATTCACTTTGGGCTATTGGGAGGGCCCTGTGGATCTGCGTGCTTTGAGGATGGATTTGCCAAAGTCTCGTTGTTTTTTTGACTACATTTTCTTAACGTTCCGTGCACGTGGGGCTTTCCCAAAGCGAGGGGCTTTTGGGCACCCTGGGGACACGTAGGGATTCTACGCATTCTTGGGACCCCGGAAAATGACAGAATTGTGTTGTTTTGCAAAAAAAAAAAGGACATATGATGGAATAGTTGCTTGGGTTTCAGTCTGCTGGCAGCACTTCAAAAAACGCACAACCTAACCCCTACGATGGATGTAGGAAGTCTGGCGCCACCTTGTATACCCGACTCCCCAAGCCTTACTGCATTTAATTTTGGGGATCATAAGTGGTGCGAGATTTCCTCCATCCACCTGTTCCGGGCTCTTTCTTCTGCGAGACACGACAAGACTTGGAGTCCGTTTTCTTTTCCTCCGGGTTTAGTCTCCGAATTCCTAATGAAATGGGTCGTGAAGGAGCAGTAATCCCATCAGGTTCCAAATAGCTGCAAGTAGGCAATATTGATAGACTATGGGCGCCTTCGGGCCCTAAATAAAGGTCAATTTTATGGTTTCATGCATCCCGTATAGATTCCAGGCTTAAGTTTCCTTAGTTTCCTTAACCGTAAACCCCTTAAACCTTAAATAGTACTTTCCATTTGCTTTTCAATTATCCCTACATAACCCAAAGATGTACCTTTTGATAATATAGTAGTTTCCATTTTCCATTATCCTTCCACTAAATCCAAAACCCTACAGTAGCTGCTGAAATTCAGGGTGGTTCTCAGGCTCCGATGGCTTGTGGCTGCTAAACCTGAGAAATCCAGAGTGAAAGCTATTGTTCATGTGAGCTTTAACCTGATATCGGGGACTATCATAGGGGCTTATTAAAGGGGATACTAGGAGTTTAGACCATGGCTCATCTACATACGCAGGAGTTTTCAGTAGCCCACAAAGGGTTACTTGGGCTTTGACGGTAGGATCTTGCGGATAGGTTTTGAAGAGTTTCCTAATCAGTTCTGGAAATTGAGTGACTATTTGGAACATTGTGGGGTCCTTGGTGACGTATGAGGTACTTGGAGTTTTTGTTCGGAGATCAATGCGACCAACACAAGACTGGAGAGAATCCAAGGGTTGGGTTGGGAATTTTGATGGCTGCACATATAGCGCAATCTGCGCCCCAAACATCCTGTGACTTCCCAACCCTCCATCCTACCCCTAGACCCTAAATCCTAAGCCTCTTTGGGATTGGCAGTGCCTGAGAGTGCGAGGCGAGGCTTGAACCTTGCAAGCGCGAACATGGAAGCCTGCGCCTAGACAATTACCAATACCATGGTCCTAGATTCCTTTGCTGAATATGGTATGTACTGGGTGCCCCCAACTAGATCCGAAAATGACATGGGTAATTGTGTGCTAGGCCCCTACAGTGGGCACGGAAATCGCATGTCATTTTTGTTGGGTCTAGCTTAGGTATCCCTTCTGTAGAATGAGCCCCTTCCCCCAGGTTTCGCTACTAAACAACCAAAACACCCTGCTGCTGCCCAGGAAAAATGTGTTATCTTTGCCCACCCTTGTTGTGAAGGCAGGCCTTTGGCGCACTGTGACCATGTTTGCTCCGGTGTAATAAGCTGAGGACCATCTTCTGAGGGTTCAGGGTGGTAGTTCTTTGGTCTTTGGTGGGCTTACAGTTGCCTTGCAAAAGATGACCTCAATTTTGAGCCTGGAACTGTAACATTCTTGGCTCTGTCAATCCGGAAAGCCCCAAGTCCCCAAGCACATGGATGGATTGTTTGGGGGCATCTCAGACCCATAGGTGGCTCAACTCCCTCAATCAATGTTGCTATCATCCCGCAACAGCCCCAAATGCTCACAGCTAAGTAATGATGTTTCCGCATACACGATTGTCTTCTAAGGACCTCGTGCCATTTCGTTTACCAAAGGATCCTGCGGCCCTCGATCGCAGCACCCAGAATGGGACCCAAAAAGTCCCATGCATGCTAGGAAACGCCCTGAGCAACGTTTTGGCCAACCCGTGAGAGCCATTGTCTAAACTCCTAGTATCCCTTAAGAACCCCTAAAATAGTCCCCTATGTTATCCCCTATATACCCCCCGTTCACGGAGTTGAGACCCTAAACCCTGAACCCTATCTCTCTCTCTCTCTATATATATATATATCTACCTATCTGGTCCCCTATATAATTCCCCCTTCAAGGAGTTTAGACTATAGCTCCTGAGAAGGTGTTGGGCTTGATGCTTTCTGTGTCATCTGGGATGGCGCTGGGGAAGGAGGGCCCGAACCTTGTTTGCAAAAAGCCTTGCCCTAGGGGTCCACGTAACCAATCATCAGGTACTCCGGCTTTGGGTAATAGTAATTATAGTACGGGTCTTGGGTCACGGTCTTGACATCTAACGAAGTATGCCTTGGAGCCACCGGGTCATGGGGCATGACCTTTGACAGTGCGCACAATGAGCCATCGTGCACACTGGGGCATCAAGAAACAGCAGCCTTGAGTGACATCCAGCCCTGAAGTCATGTCAGAATGAAGATATTGAGCTTCCCAAAATAGGGGGACTCCAACACATACCTCCAAATACTATAATCCTTATTGTTGGGACCCCCAAAATGGTAATCCAAATTTTGGGAAACCCTCAACATGATTCCAAGTTGGAGGACTCCAGAGGCCGATATAGAAGGTTCGCCTCATCATTGCTCTCATTACGACGGATACAAGGTTTTCGGTACAGGGTTTACGGATTTTACCCCAATAATGGACACATGTAAAGAAAATAGAAAATGGAAAATGACATGGAAACTCGGATAATATGCGGGCTGTAGAGGGTGGATACTTACAATCCTGTATGACCTTAAGTACCCGTACTGCAGTATACTAGGGTCATGCAGGCTTCTTTTCGTATCAACAGTATCATTCTGATTACCAAAGCTGTTACTATAATTATTGCTATTCTTTCTATCATCATTACTATCATTACTACTCCTATGCAGAAGGATAGCCACATTGTAGCCCAAATTTGCATCCCTCGCTTCCGTAAGGGTTACGTTCCTGTGGATGCAGCTACCAAGGACAGTGCACATTGCAGCTTGGAGATACATTTCGACAGGAGTTGGACCCAAAGCTTAGGGTTCAAGGTTTTTAAGGTCTCGAACTAACAGCTTTCCACAGAGGAAGGCAAAGGTTAGTTGTCGGGCATTAGTTGTATGTTCGTTGACACAGATCGCCAATTAGGCTTCTGAGTTTGCGCACAAGCATGCCTCCAGGAGGGGGCTTGTCGGTCGTGGGCTGTTCGAGCTAATAGGAGACCAGGGCCATCGCGAGGAAGCATGTTCGCTGCATAATGAATGCTCATAGCAGTCTCTGGCTATTCCACCTGTGCCCGGACTTTGAGCGTTCGGCAAAGGACTCTACCTGTGCAAGCGAAGTCCTGCACAACATACAACACCATTTCTCCTTTGGCAGTCCTTCTTGAGTCCGTCTCGTTCCAACGCTCTTTCAAAGAACCTAGATACCCTCTAGTCACTTTAGTCTTGCACTAGGTTTCGTCCGACCTCGGACCAAATGCGCGAGCCTCACCTCCGGCAACCTATGCTACATCTTTCCAGAACACTCTTATGTACACTTAAACTCCTCCCGTCGTCCTCACTATTACTAACTACTATTTTACTTTTACCATTACTATGACTATTACCATTACTATTAGTAATACTATTAGGATTACTACTACTCACGAAGTCTTATTCTGCTTCCACCCAAGGCTTGCTGCTGGGCCAACTTCTGCAGCGGGTGGTTCCATAGATATTCCGCACATTGTTTGCATCTTGAGGGTTTAGGGTTTTAAGCTTATGGGGGTGCATTATGGGAGTTCTACACGAATATTACACCAACAATGCAGAATCATGACAACAACGGAAGATGATCTGAAACTGGGATTAGAGGGCTAAGAGTTTGTGACGCCGCCTGTGTTCCTTCAAGGCAGGGGATTCTGTATTGATCCTTACTTTGGTACCTTTAGATTTAGTGTGTAGGGCCCATGCGGAACGTGTTATTGGGATGGAATAAGATTGTTGGACAGCTTGGGGTGTGAGGATAGCCGAGGAGCAACCACCATTCATGCTGCATCCTAGACGTAAGTCAGGTACCCGTCAGCTTTCTTCACCCATTTCTTGCCTAAATGGGAATTGGGAGCTGAATTGGATGTTCAAGTTATGAAGAACAGTCGAGAGGCCCAAGGAAAGCTCTTCCAGATCTGAGTGATTTCAAGCCGAGTTTGGGGTTTAGGGCCAAACGCACTGTCGTCGCACGCAGTGGAGAGATGCCATACAAATCTTTCAATAAATGGACCTATACGGACTCTAATTTGACCCTCAAGCCCTAAACGTAAACCCTAAACATCATCCCAGGGAGTTCCTTGTATACATGTATTGCATGCCTCATGGCGAACCAGATTCGAACAACACGTTTAATTTTTCAGAACGACCCTTCTGTGAGACTGCGTCCAAAAGCTGGCACGACATGTGCCTGAGGCGACTAAGCCCTTGCTCCTAAGTCCCGAACCTGACGCGATAGAACGCTAAACCCTAAACCCGAACCCCAGAAAACTCTAACCCTAAACTCCAACAGGCCCTACGCCTTAAATCTTGAAACTTGAACCTTGTCAAAACCCCACAGGGCCCCTGAGACCAAGGCGAACGAGGGCCGCCAAAGAGAGCTTTTGAGCGTGGCCAGCGCAGCAGGCTGTTTAGGGCTTAGGTTTTGGAGTTTTAGGGATGAAGGGTTTAGGGTACATATGAAATGTAGACCAGCCTGCGAATGTCTATCCACACATGTATATATTCATATGTATATATGTACATGGGCTGGTAGATATATGCACACACTTCATATACATGCAAACGTAGAACGGCATAGATGCTCACAGGAGTTGATGGAATTGTGGGGAGCGTGTTCAGTCCACAACTTCCATGACAGGCCCTTAACACTGACAAGTCAATTGCCCCTTGACTCCGATAATCCCAAAAGGAAGAGACCTTGAAACGCCTGAGGTCCTTAAAGCACATTTTAAAGTCTTGCAGAGCGTGTTGCGCCATCCTTCTGTCATGACATCCTCCTCCAAAATCATCTCCCAAATGCCCGCATTAAAATCTCACTTACTTCATAGTGGTGCGAATATTGGAGGTACTCGGTGTCTGAGGGGGGGTGTCGAGGAAGGGACGCTACATTCTTGGGGGGGATGTAAGTCTATAATATAGTAGTTTCCATTGTCTTTTCTATTATCCCAATAACACCCCAATATAACCCCAACATATACCCTATAGTCCCTATATAGCCCATTAGTATAGTACAGTATGGGACCTATAATTTGAAGGATAACCCTAAGGTCCTTCGGTGGCCACGCTCAAGAGCCTTGCAGTTTAGGGGGTGAGAGGTTATAGTCTCCCTTAAGTAGATAGAATATGGCTTTGGATATATTATAATAAGATCCCCATATACCCATATTCTATCTACTTAAAGGGGACTCCTATGCTTTACGGGTGTAGGGTTTCCCGCTTACGCCCTCCAGTGCTGTGAGCCCGGAAGCTTTTCAAGGAAGAGTTCTCCAACGTTCCTAGGACATTCATGTTTCAAGGATAGCTCGTGCGGACAGTCCAAAGAAGGTCCAGTCACGCTTTTTTAATCGAGAAGGTTTAGACTCTGAGACCTTGAGCCCTAATTACACCCAAAACGGTGGTCAAAACTTTTGGCCCTGCGAGGAGTTTCCGTAGCTTTCGGTGCCCCAGTTGGTGGAGTTCTCTTCTCCTATGAAGAGGCCGCTGGGTGGCAGGAGTTAAGCGTATGGCGTCTATAGCCTTTGGGGCACTTTAGACGGCTGAGCCAAAATGGATGGAGGCGCAGTGTCCAGCATGCACAGGCGCCGGGTTGCTTTTACTTGGATTTCGTGCAGCCTCACCTCTACCGGAACCACTTTGCATACCAATGCCGGGTGCCACGCAGGGTCTTTATTTAGCTGAGTCATTGCTGGCTTTAGCTTTACATGGTTCTTTCTACGAAAAACCGATACGGAATAACAACCACTAGAACTTTCGGCGCTACCCCTACTACTGCAAAAATGCTGGACCTCTTTCACAGTCTACTGCATAAGACGTCCCTGAACATTCAGGGTACCCAATTAGCTATCATGATTTTGACACCTTTCCACATGGTGGCTTCGGCAAGCAGGAGCAGTGATGCAATGGCTCGCCGTGACCTACCCCAAATCATTGCAACCTTTTTGTGGAGGGCTGCCATATCTGCGCTGTGCCCCAAATCTGACAAACTGCCGACACCTTGAGAGCTCTGATGTGGAAACCCTACAAGGCACCTACATCCTAAAAGCCGTAAACTCTATTTCTCGAAATTTTCTCAAGGCTTAGCTAGCATGGTTGGATCGTTGGGTTCGCGCCTCTCAGACCAATGCACATGGAGGAGCTTGTAGTGTCGTTGTTGTACGCATTCTAACTCCTTATCCAAGGATGCATGATCATAAATGTTCCCAAGGCCTGAGCAAGCTAAAGTTTTTCAAAGTGGTGGTTGACATAGAAAATGATCTGAGGTTGGCTTTTTTGCAGGTTCTGCAAGTATCATAAGCTGACCAGCTAAGCGTTTGCCAAGATTTTTGCGAGCATGGACTTGTATTCTAGCTGGCGTTTGCTGCGCAAATAATCAGTTTTAAGCAGCGTTACTGTATAACCATGGCATTTTGCGTTGGCAGCCCTCATGTACCTTCTAGTCTGAAGAAACACTGAAACACTGCTACATATATATATATGTATATGTTATGGTTATTGTTTGTCTGTTTTTTGGGGGGGTGCTCCTGCATTAACCTCAAACTCTGAGATGGTTGATCATTCTTTCATGATGACATTGCAGATTTCAGAGCCAATGTCCAGTTCTTCTTCTGAAGAGCCTTAATTCAGACGAGTGCTTATTGGTAATCACTCAAGATTCCAGCATGCATTGGAAGTTTATGAACATTGTCCGAAGGCCGCTGGCTGTTATAGACCAAATCCCCACGAAGAAAGCGCTTGCTACTACGGTGGATACTGATAATCCTGCACTGCCCTAAGTACCTTATTCCTTGGAATTCTAGTACTATAGTATGCTAAAGTCATGCAGGATTTTTCGTATCAGCAGTAGTAATAGCAGTACTAATAGCAATGGTCATAATATGGTAGCAATATGAATAATAATGGCAATAATCATAGTACTAGTAATACCCTAGGGCTTCATGTCTATAAATAATACCTACATTGGGCCCCAAAGTCTATAAATATGACCTACATTGGGCTTTTGGAGCCTTAGGGATAATAATAGTAATCTTCTTTAGGTCTCGACAATGTTTCCGCGATCGACTATGATCAAGGCTTTCTTCGCTCCTTGGACTGCAGGTTCTTTGGCCTCCCAGTAGGGTTTTGTATGATTCAATAGGGTTATACAGGGTTATATAGGGTTATAGCCCCCCTTAAGTAGATAGAATATGGCTTTGGGTATATTATAATAAGATCCCCATATACCCCATATTCTATCTACTTAAGGGGGACTATATGTTATGTATGATTATATGGCCTGCAAGTAGGGTTATGGGGTTAGACAGGGTTAGTTAGATAGGGTTATGTAGGGTTATATGGGACTATACAGGGTTTTATAGGGTGCTGTATGATTATATAGGAGGGTTATAAAGGGTTGCCGCAATGCCAGAGGTGGCACACCTACCAACACTGAGATTTTCAGGGTTCTATCGAGGCAGCATAATGGGAAAGTGTAGATTGTAGATTCAGCGAGCAACGTCTAGAGTCTAGAGGTCTTTGCTATTTCGGGAAAAGGAAAAGACTGTTCCGGGTTGTGTGCGCAGACCTGGCAACATGGAGTCTGTGGCAACCCTGCCCTCCCCTTCTTCTCCGCGAAGCAAAGATCTCTTCCATGCAACTAGCACATCAGCCTTGAGGGTACCCTTTCTATCGCAACGCCTTGGGAAGAAATGCCTGGTAGCAGCGATCGAAGATCACTGCGTGATTAGGGCATACAAAGGCCACATAGGGTTATTGAGACTTCTGCAAGATGTACATACGGTGGAAGTAAGGTCATCTCCTGGGAACTCTCCTCCTACAAGTGTCTCAAATCTACTTGTACGCTGATAGGTAGTGGCAATACATGGGGTTTATCAGTACCACACAAAACTGTTACAGTTAGCTAGGCCTCTACCCTAAACCCTAAAACCTTAACCCTATAGTCATGCCATGAACACATTTGTTTCTGTAACTGCTCCCAATACAGACCCCAAAATACTACAACCCTTCTAATCGGGACACCCAAAAAAATACACCTAATTTTGGGAAACCCCAATTTGTTTCCGTAACTGCTTATGCATCTTCCAGTCGCAGTGCGCACAGAGCTTTGCCAAGGCCGCCGTTGTGGCTGCACTCACCCTTGCCTGGTACCATGGTGCAGATTAAAACAGAATCTACTATAGTACATTGGGGTTATATAGGGATAATGGAAAAGAAAACGGAAACTACTATAGTATAATAGGGTATATATTGGGGTTATAGTCCCTTAAGTAGATAGAATATGGCTTTGGGTATATTATAATGAGATCCCCATATACCCCATATTCTATCTACTTACGGGGGCTAGACACAGGCAAGTGAAAAAGACGATGGACACTGCTGTTCAGGGTTTGGATGTATTATCTCAATAATTTGAAGAAGGAAGCGTAAAATGAAATGTAAACTGGAGGGCCATAGGGAGATATTGCTTGGTACCATAGCGCAGAGATGCTTTGCTTACCTCGGGTTTGTAGGCACTCACGGAATGGAAAAGGCAATGGCAACTACATGAGGATTTCCCAAAATTAGGGATACTCTTTCGGGGTCCCAGAACAAGGATTATAGTACTTTGTGGCTATATTGGTTTTCCCTTATTTTGGGAACCTATACCATATTGCGAAATCTAGGAAGTACTATGGGGATCCATTCCTCCATTCCTCGCTAACCAGAGGTAAGGTTCGGGCCCAAATTCTCATTCGTACATGCTTTCGGCCTGCAATGGCTCAGGCTTCGAGACTTTTGGGATAGGTATTTGACAAGCTCAAGTGCTAAGCAGGTAGTATCCCATGGAGGGTCCTGGTAGCAGTTAGAACCTGGGTTACAAGTAGGACATGTTAGAGTACAATCAGGGGAGCAGTTATCAGGTTCGTTCGAAGGAGGCGATACAGAAGTGTACTCTATTGAGCCGGAGCTGTGCGCGCGTTTGGGTGAGGTGTACCTGGACCTCCCAAATATCCATAATCACAGCCTTTACGCCCGCTGTTTGATGTACAATGCCCATTCTATAAACCCGGTTTCCATTCATTTTCCATGGTCTTTTCCATTTGGCTTTGTGTAATATCCCTAATGTTTGGAATCCTAAAATCCTTTTTTAGGCCTTGTATGATAGTTTCCCGAATAGGGGGACCCAATATGGACCTCAAAAATACTATAGTCCTTACTATGGAGACCCCCAAGGAGCTAGCCCTGATTTTTGGGAAATGAAAACACCTAATCCGTAAACTTATATCTCCCTTATATATGTATATATATATAGACATATATATATATATATACGACACCCCTATAGAACCCTTACAATCCCATTTAATGGTACCCCTAATTTTGGGAAAGTCCCATTCTGGCCTCCCAGGTACGACCCACTTGGGACTGGAAAGCTGACGCTGTTTGACACGCATCTTGGCTGGGGCATTTAGTAGGGTTTAGGGTTTAGTGTTTAGGATTTAGGGTTTTAGG
>CAJNIZ010034291.1:0-21066 GCA_905231905.1 Symbiodinium pilosum
TAAACCCTAAACCCTTAGAGGTTAAAGCCCCAAACCCCAAAGCTCAAACCTTGAACCCTAAGCCCTAAACCCTAAACAATAATCTCCGGGCTATAAATGCCCGAGCCTTGGGATCTGCCTTATGATGTATGTAGCAGGTACCCCAGTAGTGCCCTTTTTCCCTTTTTTAGGGGTTTGGGGTTTAGGGTTGAGGGTTTAGACTTTGGGGTCTCCTTATTAAAGCTGAATATTGGGAAGAAGGGTACCCTCATTATTAGGAGGTTACTGGGGAACCTAGATGTAGAAGGTAGTTTTGGTGTTCACGCTCTAGGCCAAGATGGGAAAGCAAGTTGATTCCAGTATTAGCCCGCCAAAGACTGTGATCGGTATTATGGTGACCCCCAAAAAGGAACCGCTAAGACATTTTGGGAAACCCTTGATCCCGATAAATGGCGACATATTCCCAGCTTCGGTTCCTTAATCACTTTCTCTCCTATCCAATACTCCATCATCGGGTTATTTGGAGCCTGGGGGTGAAAGTAGAAATGCCCTAAACTCTAAACCCATGTTCTTTGAGGCTTAGGGTGTAGGGTAATTTTCCGAACCCTTTACCACCGCACGCTAAACCCTAAACCCTGAACTGCACAAGGAGCTTCTCTTACTGACTACACCCCACGGCCTCGAACTCTCAGAGCGCTACCTGGCAGCTGGGCTGAATGCCGGAATTAAAAAACCCTAAACCCCAAACCCCTAAAGCCTTAATTGGGGTTTAGGATTTAGGACACCCCAAACCCCTGAAGCCTAAATCCTACATTTCTGGGCGCGGTAGAATGAGCGCGCTCCAGCTCGTGGTTGGTTAGTACAGAGAATGGTCTCAAAATGGCTTAATTTAAAGTTCTGAATTTGTTGTAGTACGGTCAGGTAGATTCTAGTACTGCGCAGAGCCTAGATTATAGTACGTTCTAGTATCCTGCCAGGTAGATTCTAATACAGTAAAGAAACTATATGATAGTACGTTCTAGAATCGTGCAGTACATTTCCGTCTCTATATAGTATATATATACACAGCGAATACTGCTTATTCATCGGCATCAGTCGGTAAAGCTATTCAGCTACCCCGAAGGGTCCAAGTATCCAACAATATCCTGGATTTGGGCAGTAAGAATGACATGATGGTTGGCTACATAGACCCTCGGAACCAATCATTTTCATTGGGAGGGCTCTCAGGTCACACGCCAAAGGCGTGCGGTGGGGGTGAGGGTTGTACTCTAGTAGGGATTGTCGGGTTCAGTGGCATAGAGACGAGCGTGGGGAAATGTACAGCTTAAGAGTTGGCAGGTACATCAGGAAAGGGGGTGGAGGTTTTAAAGGTTCCAGGGGAATATTTTCCGAACTCGCGGGTCCAGTGATCAGAGTTTGGAGGATTCTTGGTTGCTGGAGCTGAGAGATTTAGGATTTTGGGAGCCAGAGGTGAAAGATTCGAGTGTTCCAGTTTATAGACTTGGCAGCTGTAAGGCTAAGAGCTGAAGATGTTTTACGCAAGCCAGATTGTAGGGGACAAAATGTAATTCGTCAGAATGCTGAGCTGACTGAAACAGGCCCCAGGAGCTCACAAGGCACACGCTGCCATCAGCATCTGTCAAACTCGCACATTCCCGTAACCCTAGACCCTGAACGCAGGTCTACCTCAACAGCCACAACGCTGGGGCATCGCCGCTTGATGACATGCCCCATGTGGCAGGGAACAGGAGCCGGCAAAAGCAGTGATAGCAGGGTTGCTCGTAAGTCTTTCAGCGCTGAGTAGTGCAAGGACATACCTTGAAATTGATATTACACCTCTTCATGCACATCCCAGAGCGCCTACACATTGAGGCAGCAAATGTGGAAGCCTGCAGCTGAAGCCCTGCAACCTGCAACCTTCTCAAGGGGGAGTAGACCAGGGAATACAGGCGCTACGGTGGGCCACAGTTTTTATATTGGCATAGAAGGACTCCCCCAGTCACCCTTCAGTACTACAAGGTAAGAAGCAGCTGTCACAGACAGCACAGCTCGCGGCAAGTTGGTTGGTTATTCTAAAGCCTACTTCCTTCTCAGGGAACTTTCCCAAAAGGTCCATGTAGGTGTATCGTATATACTGGGCCCCAAAGTAGTTCTCTGGAAACTTGGTAGGGCCTTAGAAGAATGTACATTATCCCTTCATGGGCCCTCTGCTTTTTTCAAATTCGCCACGTTATCCAGTTCGAACCAGCTGTCATTAGTACTACATGCGAAATTCTGTCAGACGCCACTTGAAGGCCGAACATATCAACGGGCACCTGTTGATTGATTTCTAAAGCGAAGCCCTAAATCTTTGCTGAGGGGTTTGGCATGGAGGACTGTTCCCATGAACATAACGAGCCCTTCCAATGCGGTGCCTTGCCTGCGGGATCAGAGTCGGTCTCCTAAAACTGATTGGGAGGATGGGGTGGAGCTGAGCGCTCTAAGTCCTAGTTGCTTATCGCGCAGGCAGTCCAGCCGGGCAGTTCCAGGTGTAGCTTCACTGATTAATCCTCGAAACGGGAGCCTGCGTGGCTTCAGAAAGACAACTTTGAAAGATCCGACGGATGTTTCGAGATCCCTCACAAAACTGGAAGCCACGTGTTGGGCTAGAAGAGTTTCCCTAGCCAACGCTGCATGATCGACCTTTTCAAACATTGTTTTGGTGCTGCTCTCGCCATGTAGACTTACGTTAGGGTTCTCCATCTTTCAGGGCGTGCCCATGAGTTTTCCATGCGCTTCCTTGGATTGGATTCTCGGATCTGCTTTGGAGTGTCGAACCATAATGTGAAGACTCTGCAGCTTTTGTCACGGGAATCCGAATGACTAAACAACCTCCAAACCAACCCACGACGCGCGGGTGCCCAGCCCTCTAAAAGGCTGCCAGAAAACCCTGAACCCTAAACACTAAACCCCTACTGTGCCATCTCTTGGACTGCCCAAAGCATAGATTCCTGCACTGCATTCCCAAGACATTCAAAAATCAGCCTCGGCGACCCCGAAGGAAAGCATGCCGTAATCTATACTCCTTTTTGGGACCTTGCGCCTGCTGGTGGGTTACTATAGGCTTGCAACAGGGTTACGATCACCTGACTCCAGGGTCCCTTGTAGTGATCCGGGGTGTGTGTGTGTGACCCTAAACACTAAATCCTAGACCCTAAACCCTGAATCCTCTAAGCTGTCCTGCGGGGCGTGTTTTGTATGTAGCGGGAAAGGGCCGAGAAAAGTAACTTTTTGCAAAACGTGGCGTTTCGCAAACGCCGTTTTTCGCAAACAGTCGAGTGGCTTTTCGCACAAACATCACTTTTCAAGTATCGTCGCCTATAATCACTGCTCACAACAAATATTTTTTTCGGAGAAAAGTTACTCTTCGCAAGCAGTGGTGTTTCGCATTTTTTTGATGAAAAAAGTGGCTTTTCGCACCATTGTCCCCGTCACTATTCAAGACACACCGGGCGCCAGCACTGAGTTGAATCCTGAGCCCTAGATCCTAAATCCTAAGCCCTCTCAGCCCGACCCTGATTCCTCTTAACCTTATAAGCCCTACCTGGACCCTGGATGTCCTTCCTTTTTGGGGGTAATGTCCCATAAATATGTAGGGTATACGGTACCCCCAAAAGGTAGGACATCCAGGGTCCAGGTAAACCCTAAGCGAGCGAGGCCCGAGGTCTCCTCGAGCACTTAAAGGCGGAACAGCTTCCAGCAGAAGGCTTGGAAGGCCTTTGGCGGAGGGTTCAGAAATAGAGAGTGCGGTTAGGGGTTTAGGGTTAATCCTGTTTGCACATGAGCTGTAGTCTAAATGGCCTTAAGGGGGGTTATTTAGGGGATTACATAGGGGACCATTATGCGAGTTATTAAGGGGGATACCAGGAGTTAAGACTACGACTCATATGTCTTTGTGTCATTTTTGTCCGCCATGCTTCAGAGCCTTAGGGTCTGAGGTCAGGCTCTGCAGGTGGGGGTGAGGGGGCTACGAGTTTCAGGAGGCCCGGGGTTCAGAGTTTAGGGTTTTGGGTTTAGGGTCTAGGGAAAGGCTTCCCGCGCAGCTGATGGCGAACCTGTAGGGGCTTAGAATATGGATATTTATAGACGGATATGTATGGAAGCAGGGGATCCGCTAAGAATTCCTCCGAATACTACAATGAGATCATAATCCGTGCAACAGTACAGGGACATCCGCAAAGGCCCCAGATTTCTGGGAAACCCTCATTAAAGGTTCAAGCTTGTGCAAGGTCTTGTGGTTCTCATCCAATACAGGCTCTATATAAACTTTAGCTCCTAGCATCCCTTGATAACCCTTATAATAATCCCCCAAATAATCCCCTATAACACTCCCCTTTAAAGAGGTTCCACTTTTGCTCATATGATCGTCGAGGTTGAGGCTGCTCTCGTAGGTTTGTGGATAGTCGTACTGTACTTAAGGTTACAAGCAGTGCGCATAGGATGACAATTATTTTCAACAGAACTTACATTTAGGGTTTAGGGTTTTGGGGTCTAGGGTTTCTGTTCACTGCTCATGAACACGAAGGTACGCCTAGGGCTGGGCGGGCCCTGTTAGGGTTCATGTGCGGGGCCAGAAGGGGTCCTTATGGTCCTTACATAGTGGCTTCCATTGGCGTCTGAATTTTGCATTCCTTCACGCCCCTTGCTAACCTGATGTATGCTGCATGCTGAAGCATTCCCAGATGCACATTTCCAAGCACAGGAGTCTCCTTGTGTTCCCGAACCTCAAAGTCTATTCTGGGACTTTCAAACAGGGACCCCTCAGTTGTTGGAACGCCCACCATCTGGCTTGTATGGCAATAGCCGAATGGTTTATAGCACTTTGCCGCGAGGCTCTAGGCATATCGATTACCATGCAAGCTTGGGGTTGTATGGAAGACGCTTTGGGCCTTGAGTGGGTACAACATCTACATGGGTCCTTTGGAGGTCACTGCAACATACAGGCAGCCTACAAAAGACGACCGTACTTCTGAGGTGGACCCTTTGTTCATGGGTTCACTTACTACCCCCTATTACCCCCCTAGGTTCCTCCCTTATTCAAGGTTATTTGAGGATAATTACGCCCAAAAAGGGAACCTAGCAGAGTACCATAGAGGGGAGGGGGGTAGTAGGGGAAGCCATGATTTCTTCAAAAAGCGAAACAGACTTGGGAATTGCCTGGGTTGAGCTTGCCAGGCTTCTCGGATGCCCAGCCGCTGCCGATTTCATGGGGCCACTTGCATGACACAGAAGCCCTGGGGCTGGGGGTTTGGGGCTTATAGGTTACAGCCTTACAGGGGTATGTTTGAACGCAATTCTTAATCTTTATTACCGTTAACTAATCCCTATACCCTATATAATCCTCAGAAAGCCATAAAACATTTAGTTTGAATAGGGCCCAGAAACCTACTTTAGCTTAGGGCATGGAGAATTTGACATCTCCTCTGTGCACTGAGCAAGAGGCTTGCTTGATGATGGTTTTCTCTTGGGAGTACAAACTTTAAATGCTTGATGGGCATCACGGCATAACCACTTTCTGCTGCAAATGTGGCTGCCAGCATCATGCATCCCCCACGCGAATTGGACAGCCTTAGAAGGGGATATCCAACACGTAAGTACTCGCTGTCAGTAATTGGTGGTTATGTGGAATTCAGTAAAGGTTACATTTTCTTGTGAGTTATCCTTACCGGTGTTTGAGGGATTGCGTGATCAGCGCTTGAACCGATGTTCATTTTCAGGTACTGATTATGTTGGGTGCCATGGTACATCCCTAAACCATAAACCCTAAGGGGCTTAATTTCGGCTTATGTTTAGTTGGAGATCTCACTGGGGCTGATATATGGGTTGCCGTGATACACCCGGCTTAGTACGGCGACCTCCCAAAACCCAAAGGGTCCAAGTAAAAACAAGTCTCAGATATGGCTTGACCAAAAGAAAGGGAGTTCTAGACCTGACGTAGGGGATTCTCAAACTTGCCTTTATAGAATCCGTACTAAACACATTCACTGATTTCCTCTTAGTCTCTCCTTACATCCCTGGAAACCCTAGGGGTACGCCTGTTTTGAGGCGAGGAACTCGCAAACTAACTAGCAAGCTATTTGCTCCGAAAATCTGACGTGGAAGGGTTGGCGCCTGGGCGAACAGGGTAAAGGCAGTAAAGGGTATGGGAGATCCAAGCCCAACCCCAAACCCTAAACCCTATCACCCTAAACCTAACTCTGGGGTGTAGAGTGTAAGGAACCAGCAGCCCCAGGCTCGTGCCAATATATTTGCACCGGGCTGGGCTAGAATACAAGGATGAGAGGTATTCTTGAGCTCAACCTTGCGATGTTCAGTCGCTGCTTTGAGCGACTACATAGTTTGTCCCCTACTGAGAAGTTCTTAGCATATCCACAACGAGGATGGCATTACTCAAGCATGCTGGCCGACAGAAAGTACGTGTTGAACAAGAACACATTGGTGGTATCTTGATTTCCGCGTGTGCATGCGTAAACGTGCATGTGGGCATGTACGCACATGTGTCATATATGTATACATGCATACACATGTACACATACACATAAACAAATTTTCCAAGCCCGTCCACATCGACGAAACATCTCCACAGGTGAGATTCTGCCCCTCAGCTTCGTACGAAAGGCTGAAGAGGAGCGGGCGAATCTGGGACAAGGGTCTTTGTCAGAGGATACTCCTTGACACTGTTGATTGTTAAGCAGCTGCAATACATGAAATGTGACTCTTCAAGATTGCTGTTCCTCCAGTGTGGTCCGAAATCGCAAAGAAACGCTTTGTTTGGGACATACGTCAGGCAACAAATTGACTTGAGGCGCGAGTCGGTCCGTTATATGCTGCAGCTGCTGCTAAGCTCAAAGGATCCTAAGTACCTATATAGGGTATACTAATGAAGACCATAATTACGACAAGTTCATAGAACCCTGCTTTGTAATGTGTTATAGATACTTAGTATCCTTTGGGAAGGATGGTAGTGATAGCGATGACCATGGCTTCTGAGCATTTCCCTAAATCGGCAACTTGGCACCCCAACACTTATGTAACTCGAGTTCGGTGCCAAAAAGCTAACGGGAGCACACCTCGCAGCGCATGCGACGCGATTTACGTTTGCCGGGCCAAAGCTCTTGCAGACAGAGATTCACGCTTGCCTGCTGTGGCTTCAAATAGTGTACTCGATGAATACTGTACTCGATGCATGCTATTGGCAAGTCTAATGTGGCATCATGAAATCAAGGCTTTAGCCTGGTCGTCATGTTTGCATCTCCCCGAGGCAGTAACCTGGGGCCTTTGTGATAAGGCTCTCAGAAATCTTCCTCGATTCCCCCGAAATACCTAGGCAGGGAATTATAGATAGGACCAGTTTTTTTTTCGGAATATGCTTGCTCAGCGCAGACTGACAATGTGGATCAGCCGGACTGAAGCGTGAATGATCATTTCCCCCGTAGAAAACGTCCTCCGCACACTTTGTCAACTCTCGGAGTATTAGACGGGTATGTAAACGGGTGTGTAAGGTTATGAGGCCAGGGCTATATAGGGGTTCATCCTCAACCCTAAACCCCGACTTGAAGCAGCGTGCTGGTCAGGAGAAGGGACAGAGACTACCGCCGGTCGTGCTCATGTCCTTTCCACTAAGGTTCCTTGGACACTCATTGGGCAACGGGGTTTCGGTGGGTAGGAGCATTTCGCTGGTAAACCGCG
The DNA here is from genome assembly GCA_905231905.1 of Symbiodinium pilosum. Taxonomy (NCBI): domain Eukaryota; class Dinophyceae; order Suessiales; family Symbiodiniaceae; genus Symbiodinium; species Symbiodinium pilosum. The sequence continues at coordinate 7,708 of CAJNIZ010034291.1, forward strand.
AGGTTTATGTTGTCATTGCTTGGGGGTCTGGTTTTGGGTAGAGTTTATGCGGTTTATGTGCTAAACATCTTATGACTATCAATTGATCCCCTGGCCCCCATATTTCGCGCCAGGGTGAGGCCGTCATACCTTTTGAAAGATGGGCCCGAAACAGCAGTGCATGTAGATGGGGTTCACATTTCAGTATCTAGGCAAGCAAGAACCTAATCTGTGACCAAATAACATGATCTGGTCTCGACCAGAAACTGTACCACCAGTGCTTCGTAAATGAAGTACCTACCTGGCTCAGACACTATTGGGACAAATCTCCCACATTCTTGGGCAGCATAATCTTCGATTTGCAGCCTTGAAGGAGTGCACTGCTGTTTGACATCTAGATGCCTTCGGTGTTGGCGCATGCTAAACACTACAGTAAGCCCTTAGCCCTAAAATGAATGCATGCGTGGGGCAGACGTTTCCTGAAATTGCCATGCCGGTATGGGGATTGTACTATACGCGCAATAGTCCAACTCCCCCCTTAATAACCGCTAGACTGCTTCCCTATAGAATTCCCTGTACAACCCCTGTAAGGAGCTTAGAAACCTAAACCCTAAACCCAAAAATCCCAAACCCTGAACCCTAACACAACGCCAACCAAGCCTTCAGAGGCGCTTCAATCACTCGGACGAGATGGTTTCTGAGCTTCTCCATCTCGGCGCAGCAGCAGCGAGTTTCCTTGAGGCTGGGTTTTAGGTTCAGGGTTAGGAGTAGGGCCTCGCTGAGTTTGTTTAGAAGGGTTAGGGCTTCCGGATGTTGGGCGTAGAGTTGCTTTAGGGGCTGAGGTCTCAGGAGTTGCAGAAATTTATGGGGTGTTGTCGCTGCTGATTGCATTTGTGTGGCTTTACCTCGTTACTCGTTGCGATAAATATCGGTGGGTCAAGTCAGCCCTACTCTGTCCCCTACCAAGAGAGCTATTATCCTGGGTTCAACTTTTGCGCGCTATTATTCCGTCTCTAGAGACTGCCCCCAGGCATGCAGCAGTTTAGAGTCGGGTCGGCCAGGTTCAAGTGCGTATGGGAACCCCTGCATGAATCAGAGTTGCTGTTAAGGAGCTCATGTTAACTTACCATGATCAGGAAACTCCTTTGTTTTCTCGATTTTTTCGTGACTCGGCTTAAGCCCATTCATTGACAGGCTTGAGTTTGGTCTCCGCAGCAGGGGCTTCCAAGGATCGGTTCTGCACGCAAGACTGGACCCTAGACTCTATACCCGGTAAGCAGTCCGGACATTGGTCAGCTGGGAATGAAGGAATGGAAAAGAAAATGGAAACTACAGGAATTATAGGGATTATATAGGGGTTATATAGGGATTATAGGGTATCCAGAAATCTCCGAATCCTGTCTGAATCGCTAAAGCTCTACCTAGACATTGTTTTGCTAAGAAATTTCTGGTCGACTATATATTTTTAGTTCCTCTGAAAAATTGGTTTCTGAAACCAATTCTTCTTGTACCTGCTTGCAAGCTGGACAAGCTTGAGATGCATGTTGGTTCCTGGAAGTGGCATTGTGATGATGCTTGCTCTTCTTTGCTTGCAGTTTTGCTTTCATGCACAAGTGCGCCCACAACATGAGCGAAGAAATGTGCCCACATCAATTTATAGCTGGTGTGCACAATGTTCAATACTATTCTTTCACGCATGTGCTGACTTGCAATCAAATTAAGGAGAAGCTTCTAAACACAGTTTTTATTTGGATAGCAATCTACTTGCATGCTTGACAGAGTCGCCGCGGCCCAGGCTACTGCATTGCTGCGTTTGATTCTGTTCCATCAGCGCGGTTGTTTGTGCAATTGTTTGCTGGCCTGCTTGATCCCTCAGCATTTTCAGGCTTTAAGTTGTCCAGTGGCACATAGGCCATGGAGATCCGGCCAACTGGGTTTGAAAATGGTCCCATTCATGTGAAGCAAAAGGAGCGATGCAATGAACTCCTCGATATGGTTGCATGCAAGATTACCAAGGCGCATTTTTTTTGCTGTATAGAATGAAGGCTGTGCAGGATAAACGGCTGCAAGAAAAGGATGACCCCTGGAAGGATCTGAGAAAAGATGAGGAGCTCAAGAGCAGGCTGTCCAATACTGGCAGCCTTGTTCAATGGCCTGCCACAGCTTCACGGCAAAAGCACACGCCTTCAGCCCTCGCCTGCAAGATGAACAGGGTTTCTTACCTGCATGCCTGCACATGCGTTCAAATTTTGCGAATTGTGGTGCGGGAGTGTATCTGCATGAGGCTTTGCTGCTCCCTATTGTGGGCCGATCGCTGTTGCACCCGGCTTTGGGCCGCGTTGATGTGCTGGAGCAGGTCATCGAGCAAACGTTGGACAAACGGAAGGCTGGGTGCTTCTGCATTGCTGGGCATAGATTTGTTCTGATATGAATCTTTCATTTTTAGGTGCGACCATATCCGAACATGAAGAACGATGCCCATGACATCAAGAAATTGGTGAATTACCATCGGCGTCTCTTGCCCAAAAAAATGGCAGTAGATTCTTCTAACATTAAACTACATGCGCTTGTAGTTGGCTTCAGGTATCATCTCACTTACAAGCGGGATAAATCATTCGATATATCTTTTGATCTTGCAGCCTGCCTGCCTTGCAGTGGATGTATGTATATATAATATAGATATAGATATAGATATGGATATAGATATATAATGCGTATATGCATCCAAGGCTGGGCTGATCGATCCGGTTTGCAGCGTGATGAAGATGTCAATGCGCTTTCAGCACCTGAGCTGCAAATTGCTGTTGCCGGGCCTATCTGCTATAAGTTGTTTGCACTCAGTTTTGCAAAGTAAAGAGGTTGAGATACGACGCGTGGCTGACAAGATCAAGCACCATGAGACCCCATACATTGCCAACGATGAAGGGAAACCGTGCGTTTTGCTTGGAGAGGAGCCCCGCTACAAAAGAAGGAAACCATCAGATGGACCCATCGAGCCTGCTCAAGAAGCGCTGCCAATAGCGCCTGCGGAGGAACCAGAAGAGCTGCCAGCTCTTGGATGTGCGCCAGTGATTGAACCAGGAGAGCTGCCAGCTCTTGGATGTGCGCCAGTGATTGAACCAGAGGAGCTGCCGGCGCTTTGGCGTGGCCCACTGGCTGACCTAGCAGGGGATGTAGAGGATGAACCACTAGCGGAGGGTTGGGAAGAAGGAGATGAGGATGTTGATGGGGAGCCCTGGGAGGAAGGGGTGAATGATGGGACGGAGGAGGTACAACAGGAGGACGTCCTTCTTGGGGAAACACCTGAGGCAAGAGGAGAGGCTATAAGGGCACTCAAGGCAGCGGTGTGTCTCAGTTCCGATGAGGAGCCAACATCAGCACTTCCAGTTCCCCCGCATGATAATGCTTGCGATGCGGCTGAGCTAATCATGTTTGAGCACCCTGCGCCCGCCTGCAAGAACACCTTTACGGAGTGCCGCCAAGAAGGTTCCCTGGCAATGAGTGTGCTTAGGATACACTTGGTAGGAGAATGAACTCACTGCTGCCATGCTTCTTGCGCTAAGGATGCGATACGACAGACATCAAGAAGAAGCTCCTTGATATCTTAAAGATGCAGATGCAAAGGACCGACATTGGACCAGTTTTCTTATGGCCTTACATATGTACATATATATATATAGATATATCTATATATATATATATCTATATAGTGCTGATTCAACCCATGCATGGCTTTATGAATAAATTCTCTTGCATGCAGGCAGAGTGGCTCGGGATGCCTGGACAATGTTGACACCTTGCCATTGAGCGTGGATGAGGCCGAAGCTCCTCGCCTCAAAATTGATTCTGCCCACTAGCTTTCAAGCCTAAACATTGTGCACACCTCATGTTGCATTAATGCGGTAAGGATGCCTTTGCGCTGGCTCGTCTGCATGAGAGTGAGCCACTCGAGGCAGAATTGTAGCAATTGTTTACGTTTACAGCTGCTATGCATGGCCTTGGCTTGTTCATCGCAGGTGCTTGATTCGTTGGTGCCCGATATGCCTGGAGTCAGTGCAACCGCGAGGCTGGGAAGTGTGAGACTACTCTTGCTTCACCATGTTTTTGTTTTTGTGGCGGTGGCAGCGGAGGTGGAGGTCTTCGCTAGTGGGACTTGCGGTGGCCGCAGTGTAGTGGTGATAGTGGTGGTGTTGGTGGTCATGATGATGTTGGCGGTTGGGGTAGGTGCTGGTTCCGGTACTCTGCGGTGGTGGTGGCGGCACTAGCGTCGAATTCATATGCAGTTGTTACTGTGCTGGCATACAAAACATGTGCTGTTCCTGTGCAACTCTCACCTATTTTAGCTTCATACTGGGAGTATATATTAATTAGGCAATTTGCTCCGTATACATACCTTTACATACATAGGATCCTGCTTTGTTTGCTGCCACTGCACACTGTTGCTGCTGCCTTTGCTTTGCTGCTGCCACTGCTGCGGATGCTACTGCTGACAGTTGATGCACCGCTTCAGATTCGCTTTGTTCTTGTTATGTGTCCAAGTGCAGACCTGAAGATTCTAGCGAAATTATTCCTTATATAACCACATGTAAGAACAAAAAGGGGAGATAAGCATATGATCATTTTCTATACAGGCCCATATATGTATATATGTATACCTGTGTATATATATGTATAAATTTGAGATATCTTTTTATCGGTATATGTATCTGCAAACATAGACATATACACACATACATATATACCTATATACATATACATACATATATATATACATATATGATTACAGATTTCACACAGGCACTGACACACATACACACCCACACACAGACGCACACGCGCGCGCACACACACCCACACCCACACACACGCACGCACACACCCTTGTCTTGTGCGTTCATGCAGCATGCTCCACAGCAGAGGTTGCTAGCACGATTAGGTGTGGCACCACCTCTCCCGCTGTCACTGCCGCCACTCCCCGCCACCTCAAGAATTTTGCGCTGTCTATCCGTCTATCCTGCCGCAGCCAGTGAAGCACCACCGCCGCGACCGCCACCACCCTGACCTCCGCTACCACCAGCACCATCACCACCGCCAACATCACCACCAGCACCACCACCAGCACCACCACCACCACCAGCACCACCACCAGCCACCACCATCACCACCACCATCACCACCACTGCCATTGCCATGAGGAATTCTGCAAGCGCATCATCAACATTGCTTGCCTTTGTGTGCAATATGTCTTTGCTGAGATCTGCAACATGGTAAAGAAAGAAAGAGACAGATAAGAAGAGAGAAAGAGAGAGGGGCTCCACAAATTGAGACAGAGAGAGAGAGAGAGAGAGCAAAAGAGAGAGAGACAGAGATAGCAGGAGGGCTCAAAAACAGGTTGAGCGTATAATGACCAATTCATAAAGGGTTCGGGGATACAGAGAATATAGAGATAATGAGAACGAGAGGTATAGAGAGCTCCAAAATGCGAGTAACATAACTCAACATAAATACAGGGGCGGAGGGAAGGAGAAAGGGGGAATGTATCCATGAGCACAAAACTGTTGCTGCGCACAGGTCATCTGCCCATGTTCCCTTCATGCGGTTGGGTACACTTGCCCCAAGCACTGCAAGCAGCTACACACCGATGATGCGGAATGAGGATGACATGTTGGGTATGGATGAGCCAGAGCACAAAATCCAAGATTTGTGCATGGGAAGATCCCCTACCAGATTCTACGAGCCATCCACTCTCCAAGCTGTCCTGTCCAGGAAGGCCAGTTATGTGCAGGCCGAGGCGCCAGTGAAGCGCGATCTGCTGCAGCAGTTTGATGCCGCAGCTGCGAGTGGACCTGCAGGGATCGTTGCTCAGGGTTCTTCAGGAAACATGTCAGGCAATGCTGGCAGCTTTTCGCCTGCAACCTTACTCAACAAGATCGGAACTGATGTGTTTGGCAACGGCATGGACATCACCCTGTCTAGGAAGGATCAAAATGCCTTGAAGGACGCTAAGAAGCGCCAGGCCCAAAAGAAGGCAATGGCAAAATCCAAAAACAAGGCCAATTCGGAGATGGACGGTCACGCAATGGATGCAGTGGAAATGGAGGAGGGTTGTGACAAGTTTGATCCCCACGATTCCGATGAAAGCCTAGAGCCTGTGAGCAAGGGCAAAGGCAAGCCCAAGGCAAAAGCAAAAGCAAAAGCAAAGGCAAAGGCAACCTCAAAGGCCAATCCTAGCTCGGGTGGCCGTGGCAGAGGTGGTCGTGGTAGGGGTGGCCGCGGCAGGGGTGGCCGTGGCAGGGGTGCTTCGAAGACGTGCGGCGATGATGGTGCTGATGAGGATGATAGAGAACAAGATGAGGTCTTGGAAACCCCAGAACCCCGTGCTGCCCCACCCCCTGAAGAGACCCCTTTGGATGACCTGCGCCTGGCCAAGACAAATCGGAAGCGCAAGGCTTCGGATAAAGAGCCAGCTGGGGGATCAAAGGCTGCGAAGGTTGTGAGGGGTTTGCCTTTGCATCTGCGTGACGAGTGCAAGAAGTTCCCCAGTCTGAAATTAAGTTGTTTGATGGTGGTTTTCTATTGCCTCTTCCTCTTGGGGCATCGTGTGGAGCCATATTGGACCACATCCCGGGTTGGTGTTCGTGGTCGGGATGGTGCCTCTGTTTGGCTAACGTGGATTGGCAACATGAAGGCTGGCATCCTCTTGGCTAATCATGCTGTCGCTTGGTTTGCCTTCAGGGAGGGAGCGAAGCAAAGAGGGCGAGGGGGGAGGGAGTGCGACAGAAATAGAGTGGGAGAGAGAGAGAGAGATTGATGCAGAAAAGGGAGCTCTCATCTGAGATTGTGCTGCTGGAAAGTGGGATCTGCCGCCTGTCTGATGAGTTCTGCGAATCGATGACAAATGAGAGGGTTCGGCTTCTGAATGCACATGGACAAGAGTGGCCGTGAGCACACTGCTCCTTATCATGATATCATGTTCTCTTGCCAGCCATACATGCTGGTTAATGATTTTGAGTAGCGTGAAAGGCTTGGGTCGCTGGGAGGGATAGCATGCGCTTCAATTGGTGCCACTGCGAGACCAGGGAAAGCACAAGAGCTGATGCGTAAGACTGTCAATTGCACATCTCTCCATGCAGTATTGGTTATGCACTTGTGCGTGGGCCTGGGGCAGTGGCTGCCATCATTGCGCACCAACCTTGCCAGATCCCATGGGAGCAAGCTACTGGTTCACGCATTTGCACATTCAGCGCAGACCAAAAAGCGAAACTTGCCTGCGTGGCCTTTGCATGCCCAAACTGCCATTGGAAATTACGCATGCAATATCTTCCCAGGCCTCTCGGATGAAGCGGCGATGTTCACACCTGCAGGATGGGTACTTTCAGGAGGAAGGTGCTTTGCCAGGTTTGCACAATGGCTGATTTCAAGTGCTATATGCCTTTGAATGTCTCTCTGTCTTTGTTGTACACGGTCCATTATGCTAGCCTCCACTCAGGGTTGGTGCATCCGCAGTTCTTACATTCATGGGAATCTTTGCAGTGTATTTGAGAATTTATTCTTGGGGAAATGTATACACTGATATTCACTGTTTTGTGCTCTGCCATGGACATGGAGCCATCCTGGAAGCTGGAGACTTTGACCCGGAGGCTGTATGGCGCCTCTGTCCCATATGCTACTTGTCGGCTGTGTGTTCCAAATTGTAAAATATGGAGCCTAGCGTGCGGAACCAATACCAATCTCCTGAGGTCATGTGTCTTTGTGTGCTATTCCTGGTATGCAATGCAGATCTTGATAGCAACTTTGCATCTCAGCCTGCAACCTGCAAGTGTTGTTGGTGGAGTTGTCTTGATCTTCGGATGTTCTATCAGAGGCATTCTGATTTGGAGAGTACTTTGCCGGAGCTGCCAACGTAAGCTTTGCGATGAAAACCAGCGGCTTTAGCACCTTCAGCATGGACCGGGATTGTGGAGGCGTCTTCCAGGACTTTTTATCAACATCAGGGTTTGCGAAACTAGCCATTCTTGCGCAAGCATGTCTTCCAGGATATTTTGGCTACTTGACTAGAATGTCTTATTTGTATTCTGACTGCGACACATTCATATAAGGAGTGCAATCCTTGGGGTCCTGAAACTGTTCCCTGGATCGCTACTGCTGATGGCGCCTGATTGTTCATCATTCAGCTTCATGTGCTCCAGCTCCTCGCAGCGGTATTGGTATCAACCACTAGGCAATGTGACCAACCCAAAGGTTGCTCAGGCCAACAAGATGGCAGCGAGGCTGGGTGATTTGATACTTCATGATTTCAAGAGGGCAGTGTGCTTGCTCAACTTTTCACTGATCCCAGGGTGACGTTATTACTCCATTTAGCTGCTGCGTTGGGGCACAGCTTTCTGCTGGAGCAACCAGGGATGGCACGGTTTGGCCATCTGCCTTGCTGGAGGGTGTTTGTGGAGGAAATTGCATATGTTCCTCCAGCTGAAGATTGTTCTTGTGATGATTATTTTCCTGATAGATACAATGGAAATCAACATACCATTTGGTGACCCTTTGGATTCATATCTCAACTACGGGGTCCTCAATGTGTTGGGGGGAGATCTCCTAACAAAGGGGTTATTGGAAACAGCTACCCTTTTGTTTTCGCATATCTGTTATATGTAGCAGGTTAAGGTCTGGGTGCTTTCTGAGAGATTGGCATTGCGTGATGTCGGCGGCAACCTTAACGCGGGCATGCCTCTATAGGCCCCAGCCAAAAACAATATATGAGTCTTACTGCAACCAATCCTAGTCGAACCTGCCAATATCACACACATATATGTTGGTTCTATATATGCCATATAACGACTCAGGTCTTCAAACAGAAGATGTTCATGAGATTGTACGGGGCTATGTCGTGCAAGCCCACAACCTTATGGTCGAATTCCTCCCTGGTTGGAGAGTTGGACTTGGGGGCCATCCCAAAAGACTCTTGTCTAAATATATTTTGCGACTATGAACATGACACCGCCCCATGCCCTCTGCCTTCAAGAATGCTTCTCATCTTCCAAGGACCTACGCCTGAGCAGCAAGCCTCTGGCAAAAGTCTACGAGGATGCCCGTGGACGCAAGAGATGCTCCGGCGACAAGCACCGCCTCCGGGAGAGTCAGACTTCTGTCATCAATTAAGTGCGACTAATTTGCTACATGCCCTTCCAGCATGCATGTTGTGGATGTGGCTTCTGGCTTTTGAGGCAGTATACAATGGCATTCGGGCATCGGGTAGCTAGTCTACTTCCTGCTATGGCAAGTGGTATACGAGGCCTTCGAGTCTACAAGGCCAGGGTCAGGTTTGTGGAGCAGACACAGACGGTGCCTCCATTGGGCCTCCATGGCACAAATCTGGGCTGCAATGAAAACAGACACTGATCTCTGGGAAGATGCTGAGATGCAGGAGGTATGCCTTTACCTTCGGGGTGCCAAGGGCCTTCGAGTCCCAGAGCCTATTCGTGAGGCTCTTGGCATGAACTTGTGACCTGGCCTACGCAGGTCTTCACTAATTGAAGAAGAAATTTGATGCGTGCGCATAGCTGCTGGGCCTGCCCACTGCAATTCCATGAAAGCTTCAGACCTGCGCACAGAGGGAAAACATAGGTCAAACGTGCAGTGTGCTGCCACTTGTTAATTGTTGCAAGAGAGAATATAATCTCCTGGGAATGATATATATATATATACGATCGAACCAATAGAAAATTGGTTGAATCTATATCTGAAAGCGGTGCGCCTAACTCAAATGCAAAATTGGTTGCGTGGAATGGCGTGGAAAAACCAGAAATTCGCGTGGACAAAACCAGAAATCCGCGTGGAACGGCGTGAAATTCATTCCACGCCTCAGATCCATGAAAAGCCGAGAAATAACATGCGAATTTAATCTAAAGTTCATGCAAGCAATTTATATTCAAATGAATAGGTTGCGGTAGCTGTCAAGCTTCGGAAAAGCAATCTGCTGGAACCAATTGTGTATAGGAATTGGTTGCTGGAACCAATTGTGTGTAGGAATTGGTTCCTGGAACCAATTTTGTATAGGAACTGGTTGAACCAATTTTCTCAAGTAGATGCTTCCCTCCTGCATATATGTATATATATGTATATATATATATTCAATATATGTGTCTATATAGACATATATTTATGTGTATATATATATATGTGCATATGTTGATGTATATTATATATATATTTGTTTGTTTATATCTTTTCATATATATATATGTATATATATGCAGAGTAAGCATGTCACATGTAGTTTACATATTGTATACAAAAATGTCATATATGTATATAATATATGAATATATATATACATATATTTTCATGTATTCTTGCGCAGGTGCTGGCGGTAGCAGCTTCAGGCAAAAGCAGCTTCAAGCGAGTGCCTGCACCCCCCGGCCTTGCTCTGCAAACAGCTTTGTGATGTAGCCACGCAGCTGCCTGTCATGGGGTGGAATTCTTGGGATAGCTTCTTTGTGTTGCATCTTCTGTCCTACGATATCTGTTTGCCTTAGGGGCCCCTCCTAGGTGGAAACTGCTATGTACTTGTCATGGGGTTGATGTGGCACTCTCCTCTCAGGGTTCTCTGCATTGTATATATGATATATATATATATACTCTATTTTATTGGGGGGCTTAGCTGTGGTTCTCGTATATACTGCACTTATTCCTGCATCAGTCTTCTGCTTATATATTTTACCAGATGATTGTTTCAACCTGCAGTTGCTGCCATGGATCTGCAGAAAAGTTCTAGATTGTGGAGTTGCGCCACCCTGCAGGGAGCCAACAAGTACTTTGCAATGGCGACGCCGCCTGAGAATCCTGTCCCACCGCCTGTTGCTACTTTGCAGCGTTTGCGACTGGTGAATTTTCTTTGGTGGGCCAATCATGTGTTTCTTGGGCGCACTTTTCCTATATCTGAGGTGAAGCAAGAAAACTGGGTCCCTGCGGAGATCCTTCTATCCTTTTCCCCAAGGACACAAAGCATGGTAGGGCAGTTGGAAAACACGCCTCAGTCCCGAGCCCTTGTGACAAAGCTGATGCAAGCAACGCATGGACCGCATGGTGCTTGGCTTCGTATATGAAACAGTGTATCGTGAGTGCTATAGGGTGCATGTTGTGGGCTGCTGCAACAATTTGGCTCTGCTTTTAGTAAGGTGCCCAGGCGAGGGATGTGAGGCCGGTTCCCACCCAGCAGCCGCAGCTGCGGACGGTGAAGAAAGAGCCCATGGCGAACTCGAATCCGCCACCTCCCCGTACTGAATCCCCTGCCTACCCTGCTGTTGCTCGGAGAAGTAGGCAGCCAGGACGTGTTCCGAAAATGGTGCCGCCCCCAGTTCGTGCAACGCCTCAAGCAGTGCCCAAAGCAGCAGCTTCACCCCACCAAGTGCAGGGCATGGTGCAACAACTGCAAAGCATGGGATTTGCTGTGGAGGCACCTGCGGACCCCAGAGTTGAGCAGACTGCCACAGCTTCTCAACCAGGCTTACTGGCAGTGAAATCTCCAGGGATCGCTGCCAGCCCGCCCAACAAGAAGCCCAAGACAGAGCTGGGCCCAACTGGATATCCTGCCAAGGCGAGGCCCATCCCGCGGCAGCAAAGAACATCCACGAGCCCTGGTGGCGATGGTTCCACTTTGAGTCAGCCTGCTAGCATCCTAGTGGATTCCCCGAAGCCCAAGAATACCCCGCCCCAAACCGCCGGCGTAGGTCCACCTCAACAGTTGTTCCCACCTGCGCCTGCGGGCATTCCAAGATTGCCAGGAAGCACTCTGCAGAATGCAGAGTTGCGTGGCCCTGTTGTGGGGCGCCCGTTCTCCCGACAAGGTGTCCTATGCCAACTCAGGCTGCGCACCACTCAATCGGCTTGTCAGCGCCCAGCGCTGCGGTTTTTCCAAAGATGCAAGCCCCAATGCCAAGTCGGACTGGCCCCTTTATGTATCAAGCTCAGGTCCCTGACCAAGCCAGCCTGCAAAGCCCTACCAAAGGCCACATGCAGAGCGCTACCCAAGGCTACGTGCAGAGCCCTACCCAAGACCTCATGCAGAGCCCTGGGCCAGCCTCCAGTAGCACACCACAAAGGAAGCGAACACAGACCCTGACTGGTAAGCTACTAGACATGAATGAGAAATGGCAAGCAAGCGATGGGTCACAAGTGCTTGCGCAGGATTACGACTGGCTGCTGCAATTGTGTATTGCTCAGCAGGTGCAATTGAACTCGGTCAATGACAGCCAGTTTCCTGCGACTCAGGTGACATCGAGCCCAGTGCACCCCCTTCCGCCGCCCCCTCCAGGGCCCCCACCGCCAGAAGCTACATACCCTGGGGAGCCCATTCCATGGCCAGCCCTTGCTGCTACAAATCCTGGCAAAGCCCCTGCTGCTGCATGCCAGCATCCTAGCCAAGCCGCTGCTCCCCCTACCAGTGCGAACCAGTCTGACATGCCTCAGACTTCCCCATCTGGCCAAGAAGCAGTGACCCCAGATGCATCCGCAGCGAAAAGTGGAGGTGATGCGCAGCGGTTTGGCTAGCATTTGGACGCCGTGCGCAAAGTGCAAAAAATGTGTCGCTGTGTTCACTGAGGAATGTTTACAATTCGATGACCTGCCCTGGTGCCTGGAACTTCCTTTATAGGCTTTGTAAAGAATCCCCGAATCAGAAGAAGAAGCAGGTTTCGGAAGAAATTGTAGCGAAATGGCGTTCAGGACACACTGGCAGGGCAGCAGTTGCAGCCCTAAACCGCACCACTTGATTTCAATTAACTTGGCAGGAGGGAAGCAACGTGCAAAGCTTGTGAAAGAGTTTGTCGAGAAGTGCTATGAGCCATCGGCAGCCTATGATGAGAACAAGGCCTGACACTAAGCTGTCCTGTATGCTTTTGGGCAAACATACTTATGCGTGGGGATCTTTGATATCTCATTCATTGTCATCTTCTATAGCTCTAAAATGTCTTTCAACTTTTCTGGGCAATTATGTTTGTCACTGAACAGCAGCTTTTGATATGACTTCAGGGTTCTCATAAGGGATTCTGGTTTTGGAATGCTGATGCGATTTGTCATGCAATTCGTGCCTTCGTCTCATACATAATCCATGCATCTCGCTCTCTCTCCTTTCTCTGACACTCCCGGATGATTTCTCGTTTTGAAGCCTCTCTCTTGCTCCCCGCCTGAACCTGTATATCCAATTTCCAAGCCCTCACTCTATCTCTCTCTCTCTCTCTCGTTGCGCGCTGTACGCTGCCTTAGGCTTGGGTGAAACGGAACCTCTTTAGGTTAGTCAGCAAGGGAGTTTTCCCCCTGGGTTTTTCAGCCCTCAGGTATGTACAACCTAGGAGGTTTTCCTCCGGGCTGGCCTCCATGCCCAGG
>CAJNIZ010034291.1:21647-35379 GCA_905231905.1 Symbiodinium pilosum
AAGCCGCTGGTCCCATGGACAGCTATACACCGTCCGAGTTCCCCCAGTTCCCAGGTGGGTCTCTCTCTCTCTCTCCCTCCCTCTTCGTAAATTGACTGCAGTCGTTTTTGTGCCTTCCTCTCCATCCCTCCACGCCTTTGTGAATTGGTCACTACTGTTTTTGAATCTTCCTATCTCTCTATCTTTATCTCTAACGCTGTCCGGTTTTGGAGGATCTTCTTTCTCTGTCTCTCTCTCTCTCTCTCTGTTTTTTTGCTGTCTCTCTCTTTGTCTCTCTCTGATTAATCAAATAGAAGTCTCAATATTCTTGCAACGACTTCGACTGCCCTTTCAGGATCGACTTGAGGCAATGTTCACTCTGAAGCAGCTGTCCCGTGATTGGGCCCGTGGACTGTCAGCGTTTGAGTGGCTGACTGAAGAGGAGATGAAAGGCCGAAATTGGTCTGAGATACCTGCCTGCATTATATGCCTTGCTTGCGTCTTGCTTTGTTTCATGGCCCTATAGATGTGTCAGTCGCAGCCAAGGAAGAAAGTTGCTGGTGCTGTGCAACATTGCACGGCAAAGAAATTGTACAAGAAATGCATGTATGAAGGGGTCCGCAAGTATTTGGTCTTAACAAAGGAGACGGTTGAGCTACTTGGCATGCTTTAGCTTGTCTATTCATGAGGTTATTTGGTGCTGTGTGTCTGCATTAACCGTCGCTTGCAAGTGTGCAAAACTTGAGGCAGGGCAGCGAAAAGATTCGAGAACTGGAAGAGTTGATGCATACCTCAGACCCAGCATGTGCAAGCTGAAGTTTTGAATACATGGGCGCTCCCCTCGACATATATGGGTTATCTAAATAAATCTGTATATATACATATGCATATATATATGTATATATATATGCATATATTTAAATATATTATAAACACATACACACATATATACACATATATGCTTATCTTCACACATATTTATATTCTTTTGTCTTGCTCTCTCTCTATATATATACATAATTGCATATAGCAGGCATGCTAAGCTTCGTGAACTGAATATGCCATGCTGTGCAACATGCTTGACTGCATGAGTCCAAACAGTTTAGTACTTGCCGTTTTAATTCCCAGTGTTCATTTTCCTCTTACTCTTGATCTCTTCGGCCTCCTCCCATCCTCATCCGCTATCTTCTTCCCTTCCCCTCAGCTTCCTGCCTTTGCATATCCTCTCCCACATATTTCTACTTTTCCCATTCGTATCCTTTCATATCTTGTTCTGTGCCTGAATCTCCCTCCAATTGTGTTATTGCTTTCTTTCCTCCCTCCGTTGCTACTTTGTTGCCTCAGGCTGCTTCCGTGAGGAATTTGACATGACCCTGGGCCTCGGTGATCTCATCCAGGTTTCGGAAGACGAGGGCAACGGCAAAGACACGCCTGCAGGGAAGACAAGACGCGGTGGTGGTGGGTTGCCACCCTTGGATGGCCCAGAAAATGTGGCTGATTATGTATCCAAATTCAAGAGGACACTTCTTTCGAAGCGCCAAGCACACCGAGAAGTGATGGAGCGGATTGAGAAGGAGAAGCCCAAGGATGCTGCGTGTCTTGCCTAACTTGGAATTCTTCTTAAAGCCTCATGCTAGAATATAATCCCTGCCATGTGTCTCTCATGCTCAGGGAGGATGTGCAAGCCTTGGAGAAAGAGATGAGTTACTTGGGTGCATTGGTCCACTGCGGATTTTGCTGTTTGATGTTACACAACTGAGGTACTCTCAACGTGATGTACAAGCGAATCTGCGAAGAAGAAGCGAAGGGCCATAAGTATCTGCCTGAGTCGAAGAGCCTCTCAAAAGAACTTATATAAGCCCGAGTTAACATGCCCGGCAAGGTCCAAGGAATCCTACAAGACCGTCACAGAGCCCGTTGTGAGTGCATTGGTCCGGTTCACGAACCAGCTGAATGCTGTCAAGTCTCGACCCAAGAACCGGTTGAGAAGTTGGCGCTCATGAATGTCCAGTATTCATCTTGCTCGCCTGCGATGGCTCAGGACACACTTCAAGAGGGCGGCGCCCAAGGGGAAGACGAAGGCTAAGGCAAAGTTGGAGGAATCAAACGTCGATTGAGCTCAGGTTGAGCACTGCTTGCTGCTATACAAAAGTCTCTAGGTAGAGTCTGCGTGGCAATTTTGTTCATGGCTGTTGCGAAGGGTATATCTTATATGGGTGTCACCTATATATATATATATAGTATATATATATATAATAAGCGGTTGCACATACACAAAATTGAGTGACAGCATGATGTGCCTCCAGCTTTTGACTCGACCAGCTTGATCGACTTACCTTGGCTGCACTGATTGTGCAAAATTCTCTTGCTCATGCCATGAAGCTGCATGGTTATATATACATATATGAAATGCAATGAGTTATCTCAATACCTTGCATATTGTTTATGCAGAGTAGACCTACGAAGCTTGCGTGTGAACAATTACCCATGGACAGATTTGTAAATGTATGTTGCACGTGTGAATATATATATATATTCTATATTCTTCCCCAAGATTCTATGCAATATATATATATAGATATATATATATGTATATAACTCTTTTTAGCCCTCTCGTTTGCGCTTGAACTGTGCCCATGACCTGAAGAGTATTGAATTTGGCTGAGCAAGATAACTGAATGAAAGTAACCTCCAGTGACGCACGCAGGTGCAGCTGTGGTGCAGAATGTATTGCGAACGTATGTGGCACCTTGGCGGCAGGCAAAACTTGAGGAAGATGTCCATATTCATTCTACACATGTACTACATGCAATTCTGCCAGGAAAGTTCCGCTGCTCCGTGTGGCCTACGAGACTGCGAGAACAATGGCTCCAGGGGACCCAGGACAGTCAACTCTTGTGCAGCTAGGCTTGGCCCACGAAAGCCAAGCAGACAAAGAGACTGTCTTTCTCAACAATGTTTGGCAACTGGGACTGACCTTCCGCGCAAAGCTGGACACAGCAATCGTGGAATACCCTACGGGCCGGGTAGAACATCCATACTTACCCATGGTGACTTTTGCGCAGGAAATCCTGAGTGAGTTTCCGGAACACCTACTTGGGGGGTTCGGCTATGACAACTTGTGTGACTTCGAAAACTGTTTGGAAACCTTCTGGGATCGATTTAAGTGGACATGGCCAGAGCACCCTGTCTACCAGGATCACGCGCATGACCTTAGGCGCTGCATGCCATGTAGGGCTTGATGTGTCGTAGCATATCTGAAGCAGCACGGGAGTTTGGAATCAGCACAGGAACTTTCCTCAACAAATAGCCATATTCTGATTTCGTAGCCCCCAGTATATCCCAAGTGTCCCTGAAGGCCCTTTTTTGAGGACCCCCAGCCCTAACAGCCCTAAACCCTGAAAGTTCGCAATGCAGGAATGGTATTCAAGGACTCCCATATGCGAGACTACAGGACTGCTATAGGATTCCGTTCCTCCATTCCCTATTAAATGCGCGCATGCCTGTAAATAGTTCGGAAACGCCCCACGTAAAGGCCTCTTGAACTGGCGGCGATTCGTGGGGCAGAAAGACCTCAGGAGATGAAAGTCCTGAGGGTTGGGGTTTAGGGTTTAGGGTTTAGGGTTTAGGGTTTGCGGCTGAGGCTTTTGTCCGTGTGCACAGCCTTTTGATGATGCGGTTGTCCGCTGGGCGAAGGCAAGACTAGGGATTGGAGGGCGTGACTTTTTGGGTGATTAGTGCTTGCAGAAAACCTATATACCCAGTTTTCATCCATTTGTGTGAAGCTCAGCAGTCAATGAGAGCCACTTCGGTATATCGGTATTTTTAGAAAGGGGTCCCTTTTACATACCCCGAGATACTGTACTTTGAATCCTTATGACGGGGACCCCGTTTCAAATTGACTCCCAATTCTTTCATTCCTCCCTACGGTATTCCTGCAATCCGAAGCCTAAGGGCAAAGCCTAAATGGCATGTTCTCAAAATATCTCAAAATTATGGGCCCCTTTTAGTCATGGATAATTTTAAGGCAAGTACCACAAGCTACCACTCCGCTGCCCAGTGACAGGATTTCTGCCAATCGAGTGCTGCAGGCTCTTTGCTGCGGGAGGCCGCCCTGCAACAGCATGAGATGGGAGGGCAGTCAAAATTACAGCCCATCAGTCGCTCTATGCCTCAAGTCTCTCTTGCAGGATTTCGGGTATGGCTTGGGCCAAGATAGTCCAAGATGTCCTGTGCGTGCTAGATTTTGTACCAGCTGCATTTTAGGAGGGAGTCTAGACCGGCGCAGGGTTGAGATGTACACCCATCATGTAGTCTAAGCTTCCCTGGTTTAAAGCTCTCAGTCTTCAACCTATGTACCCCTGGCAACCCCTTTGTAGCCCGAAACCCCTGTAAACCCCAAATCCCTAAACCTGCACACGCAAAAAACAAACCTTCAGGTATACCCCTATCTTACTGGGGTTAGTAGGGAGGAATACATTATAATATAGGGACTACATAGGGATTTTAAACCCTTAATCCCTAAACCCCAAACGCCGAAACCCTCAGGCCACGGCGTACCAGCGGGAGGGCGCATCCTCTTGCGGTTTCACTGGTCTGGTGGCCGCCCAGGGGGTACCTTGGCAACGTTGAGGGCTTAGGGTTTAGGGTTTTGAGGTGCAAGTGTAGGTTGTCCTATCTCTCCAATCAGTCGATATATTCCACATGAGCTATAGTCTTATACGGGATTGTATTTTAGGGGATTAAAATAGCGGATATTAAGAGGGATTCGAAGAGTTTAGACTATAATTGGCTCACATGCACTTCCAAGGAGGTCAGGAGCAGGAGTCAGATATATATATATATACATATACATATGGCCTCTGTCTTTTCACATGTTTCGCGCATCTGCAACTTCATGGGGGTCTTGTACTTGAGCGGAATAAGTATAAAAGCACACGGGTAGTCATATGTTTGTATACATGGACATATACCTGCATGCACATCTCCCCATAGGCGCTCATTCAGTTTTTTGTTTACATTTCGGGGATTGCATGAGAGTTTTCAAGGCAAACCCCAAAACCTTGAAATCCTTCTTATGACCTCTTTTTGGCTCATTGTATGCTTATTGTCCCGCTGAGAGGCTGCCGACACCCCACACCCTTCGAGTCACATAAAACTCTCGATGTTCAGGCCAGAGGTGAGGGTCTGGGTTGAGGGTAAATACCTCAACTTAAGGGTCCAAGTACCCAATAATCATATACTTAATTGCTATTACCAATACCCCAAGTACCTAATTATTGGGTACATGGACCCTTAGGGTCAACCTAACCTGTCACCCCAAACTCGCCAAGCCTAGACTTGCAGGGTTTTAAGCGTTTAGGCTCTATAGGCTTGTACTGTGATGTGTTGCCTTTCCCCGGTCAAGTCCTCAGGCGATGACGGCACTGGATGCAGGTAAGAAGGCCTGGGTGAGCAAGGCAGGATAGGGGAAAAGAGTTGCTTATACCGTTTTAGGGTTCAGGATAGATTGGGCAACTATGGCTTGTTTGGGGGAAGGAATGTTTATAGACAATTCCCATTGATTCCCATGCGCTCTTGTCTGCGAGGTGCTTGCCTATAGCCATCCCACATACTATGGCATGATGGTGGCACACTTTGAGCGCCAAGCCGGTGAACTGATTGTGGTCTAGGGGCCTCCCGCGTCTCACGGATTCATTCGTGTAATTTCTTCTAAATTTAAAGCTCGAAGTAATCAAGACGGCGCCTAGAACGCTTGTTGAGATCCGTGCTAGAATTTGGGAAAAGCAGCACAAGTTTGCTACATCGCTCGGTGTCAGCCTGGAGAAAGAAGAGCCTTAGTAGCTTTGGGCAGGATGCGTTTTTGTCAGGAAGCAATTGGAGGGGCCAGATGCACCAATATTGAGGCTGAAGGCCGTCCGCTTTAAGCTTTTGTGCAAATGTGGTAGGATAATAGCTCTGGATGGGCAGCAATGGAAAACTCTAGGGAACGCTGCGCTGGGACATCCTGTGGGATGGCTTGTTAGACGAACGTCCTCTCCAATTCAGCTTTCACGTTGGCCTTGATGTATAGTGGTGCCTCACAGCAGTTGGCGTAGTCGCTTGCAGCTTGGGCCGGGACATGTTCTTCAATTCTGCGTTGAGGGATGATGGCAAATTCATGCAGTCCCCGACAACGAGCAACAACTGGCTAGCAAGATTTCGCTAAGACCCAAGCACCTGAAACGCCTTGCGCTCAACACCTGGTGTCGGAAAATCTGAGGATGGTTCTGCTTGTGCTGTCGATAGCGCTAATGAACTTGGTGACTGCGGCCCGGGCCACAGGGGGCTGAGATGAAGTCTAAAGTTTAGGGCCTAGGGTGTACAGGGTTCAAAGTAAATTCAACTCCAGAATGGCCCGGAGTACATCATAGCTCAGGAACTATGGTTTGAATGTAAAAAGGTCCAGCAAGATGTTTGGTGTCGACTATATGGATACAAATAGATAGAACCCCCAACACAGAGTTAGACTCTATTCTAATTTGTGTTTGAGTTTTTTGTGGTTCAGCTACTACAAGACCACATGTGGGAGCTTCGGTTTGAATAGTTTAGGGTTTAGGATCTTATAATGATGAGATGAGTGTTCTGTTGTCATGATGCCTGGTTCCTCAGGAAATTGATGAGTCTTGCGTACTGGCCTTCCGCGCGGGGAGACACAACATGAACGTCCTATCCTACATCAGGTCTCGCTGTTTTGATAAGGATCACATGAGTCAGGTTTCGCTGCAACTGGGTCTTAGGGTTTAGGATCTAGGATTTGGAGTTCAAAGTTCTAACTTCGACCCCTCAACATTTAAAAATTTAGGCTTTACCTCCAGTTTCCTGGCTGGCAAAGAAGGTTGTGCATTAGCTGTCAGATCGGCCAAAATCCCCACCTTGCAACATGGACTAGCATCTCAAAAGATCCCGGGGAAGGCCTCTGAGAGTCTTTTGCGATTTGCAGTAGTTCCGGCAGACCTCGAATCTTAACCTTGCACTCTGAGCTCAAATTACAGCACTCTAGATGCAGTCCTTCAATGGGGCCATACCTACTTGCGTCTGATAATTGCCTGCAAAAACGATTCTTGCGGCTACTTTGGAGGTCTAGGTGCACCTCAGGCCTCGTCCAAAGCCACTCAACAAACTCCCAAACTCGGGTTTAGGGTTTAGGGTTTTCGAAAACAGGTAAATTATCCGCGCGCAACAAAGCATGCTGGCGGTCTGCAGGTCATGGTCAACTCTTCCCTAGATCAGGCTCTGTTGCGTTGAGTGGATTTCAAGGTTTTTTTATTGGGGGGATGCAGCAGTACACCATCTTCAGATTGCAATATCACCAAAAAGGAGGAGAATCTTTTCAAGACCTGCCAGGCGTCCGCGATTGTTGTGTTGAAGCTCCCTCCTCACGAAGATGAGGATGTTCTTTTTCACGTTCAGGTCAAGACTTCACTCAGATCAATCATGAAGGTGTTTGCGACTTGACTCTCCGCTTCAAACAGAAGCCCGATCCTAAGTAAAAGCAGTCTTCGTGGAAGAAAATACCAAGCCAAAACCTCTGCCTCATTTAGCTGCAGAGCCTTGGGGGGTTTCCCTTCTGCAAAGGTTTAGGGTTTAGGGCCTATGAAGGAATAACTGCCCCAAGCCCTGGCTTTAGCCTTCTAACCCGTCGCTTGACCTTGGAAACGGACAATGGGCTTCAGACGGTTTCCCTCCTCGCGTTGAGGAACCTTGGAGTTGGTTGTATAGTCCCCCTTAATTAGATAGAATGTAGGGTTTAGGGTTTATGGGTATGGGGATCTTATTTATAACATACCCAAAGCCATATTCTATCTACTTAAGGGGGGACTATAACCTCCTTCTTTGGGGATGGCTTGTAGGGTCTAGGGCTGTTGGAGCTAGGAATGTCCTCTCTCCTCTCTATGAGCCCAGTATACCCTTATTGAACCAAGTAAGTTCTCGAACCCGCAAGTAACCTCAGGTTGCCAGAAATTACAAGCTACATGGGGATCCGCAGCTGAAACTGTGGAGTGAACCTGGTGTTCGCAACCCCAAGGGTTTAGGAAAAAGGGTCCTATGATTTGAACCTAGAGCCCCAGAACGAGTTCTGTGCAAATTAGACCTTGGTTCATGTTTTCGGAAATCAGAAAGCTAAATTGAAGCGGTGTAGGGTTAACGGTATCATACTCCATTACTGTAACATAAAGCTGTGATACTATAATCCTATCTGATTTTGATGTTATATCTCCATGTTACTATTGTACTATAATCCCCTACTATTTTGATATTAATAGTCATGTGTTATTATAATCCTCTATTACTGTACCGCAGGGTTCAACCCAGGCGTGAGGCGCGCCTGCATCTGACCATTTCCCTGCAGCGCCAAGTCGCCCCGAACCTTGTAACCCTAAACCCTACACCCTAAACCCTATAAACTCTGTAAACCTTAAACCCTGTAAACCTTAAACCGTCCAACCATACACCCTAAACCCTAAACCCCCACACCATAAAGCCTAAATCCTCCACCCCCAAAAGCCGAACGTAAACAAAGTGGGGTGGCTTCAGGGACCAACCTTGGCCTTATTGCTATAGACTTAGAGCCCGCCCCCTGGCCTTGTTTCGGGGTAAGATGGAGGGTTTAAGGGTTTAGGGTCAAAGCTTTTCGGGTTTGGGGTTGAAGGTCTTGGGTGCATGCTTTAGGGTTTGGGGCCTGAAGACCTAGATAGTCGGACTAAAGCGGCTGGCGCTCAGGATTGTGTTCTGGATGCAAGAGTCAAAAGCTCGACCGTAGCCGGGACTGTTGAACCTGTAGATATTAAGGAGGTTTCTCGAAATTATGGGTCTCTCTCTTCGAGTCTGTCTAGCCAATAGCAATATTCAACGCTATGCCTGCTTTTTTGGGGGTGCGAGAAGTCTGAACCCAATCTTAGACAGACGTTTACAAGTTGGGAAGCGTCGGGAGCACAGAAGATCCTGTCCTGCAAGGCCTCGGAAGACAAGGAGGTGAAGAAGGCTGTATGACTGATCTTGGTTTAAATCCAACTGAAGTGTGCGGGGGTGGGAGCTGTAGCCTACACGGACAGGGCGTTGATCATGTTGAACTCTCGCAAGTGTCCTGAGCATGTCAACGATTTGACAGACGGTTCGAACGTCAAACCGCCACTCCAATCTCAGAGTGCCTGAACTGAAAAACAAGGTCGTGATTTTTGCGCTTGGGGTTACCATGGGTTACCAGATGCGTCGTATCATCCCAAAATCCTATACCTTGGATTCGCATATTGTGTGTGGCACTATGAATGGGTATCCAGTTTTTTGACACACATGAAAACCTGATGCTTCCGCCATGTTCATCTGGGTTGCTGTTAAGGAATTTAATTCAAGTTGCTTTATTGGGGAAACCATATTCGTTACTATCTACCCATTATGGAAGCCTAACTTAAGTTCCTTAACAGCAACGCAGTCATTCCTTGCTGTGGTTTCCGTGAATCCGCAACAATTTCATGCACCAAGCCTAGAAGTGCTTCTGTTTGCACTGCTTCTCAAACATGAACATATGAGCTATAGTCTATAGTCTAAACTCCTTGAAGGGGGTTAATAGGGGATAATATAGGGGATTATTATAGGGTTATTAAGGGGGATACTAGGAGTTTAGACTATAGCTCATATGGGGTTTCCCAAATTTACGGACGCCATTTGGGGGGGGTCCTAAGAACAAGGGTTATAGTATTTTGGGGGCCTATATTGGGGTCCCTGATTTTGGTCAACTACCATTTTTCTTTTGATTGCGAAATGACTACCCTAAACCCCTAAACCCTAAACCCTAGTCTTGCTCTGGAAGGATGGCGCAGTGATGACTTAGACTGCTATTTGTTGATCTTGTCTGATCCAACCGGGGAGTATTCCATACTGTTTAGGGTTTAGGGTTGGAGAGGGGTGGGGGGACCTTGTGATTCAAGAGCTCAGAGGAGCGGCCCAGGAGCAGGGAACCCTACTCACACTATAAATAGCCCACATGCAGTGCTTGTATACCCCTATATGTCCCTATATGGCTAGCCGGCCTCCATATAACTCCCCAGAAGCTACAAGCTTTTTCATGAAAAAATTCTCCTAAAGCAGCCTTAAACCCGAAACCCTAAGCGCGTAGGGCCTGAATTTCTTGCCAGGCATGGCTTGCCGCTAAGAAGAAGAAGCAGATGGAGGACCGTCTGGGACCCGCATGGAGGCTTGCAGGCTGTAGGATTTAGGAGTCGGGGTTTAGGGTTTATAGGGTTTAGGGTTTACGTAAGGGTTTAAGCGTCTACGAGAGAGAGAGAGAGAGAGAGAGAAAATGGCTCAAGCCATTTTGGCTCAAGGCCATTTTAGATCAAAACTGGAAGGCAGGGCGCCCCTCCGCAAAGGAAAAGTACAGTCCTGCTTAGGCACAGGCCTTTCTGATGAGAAGTGTGCCGGAAGAGGGCCATGTTTATGCACTCACACCGGGATAGTGATGGATAGGACCCCTTTCGCGGAGAACTGCTGACCAGGGAGATCAAAGTTTGAGCAAAAGGTAAACTTACCTTGGGAAGTTCGCAGGTGACCAAGTAGCATACCTTCCAGGAACCCTTGGGGCGTAGGGGGAAAAAGGTACGATCAGGTTCTTTGTTCGATTCTAGTGCTTGCCATGGCAGTGTGCCATGTTGAAGCTCAGGAGGCGCGCGTACTGACCTTGATATATCCCAGAAGTCCTTTGCAGAGGGGGCTGCAGGAAGAACGCGGGCTCATGGCGGATCAGAAAAGTCATCACTGGCGAGGATGCTTGACGTATATCTATGACACGAAGGCTAAGGCAATGGAAAAAAAACGTCGTTGATTTGGACCTTTGGAAGGGTGAGCCAAGGGAGACGAAGGAGATGAAGCCGGCATGGTACGCACATCAGGCAATCCCGCTTGATGACATGTGGGCTGACGATGCCTACTGGCTTTTGCAATACGTGGATGGACAAATGGCTAAAGCGCCTCTTGCACCAGCTGCAATTCCAAGACCGGGCCAGGGTGAGGCTGGAGCAGCTCGTTTCAGGAAATCCGGCTCGAGAGCATGTGGGCAGATGATGCAAACTGGCTTTGGCAATGCTTGGACGGGAAAATGGCTAAACCATTTGTTGGCCGATTCCGTTTCAAAGGCCATGAGGGGCCCGACAGCTGGAAAGTTCTGGAGCACTTCTTCGCACTTCTTGCACCAGCTCCAATGCCAAGAATCGACTCAGGTGAGGCTGGAGCAACTTTTTGGTTTCGACAATGACCTTCGGTGACGCGCCAAGTGAGAGAACGGGAAAGTGATGTAGGGGCAGGCATACCGTACTTACAGCTACAAAGCAGAAAAATCAGTACCTCCGGAAGGGACACAGATACATACCGCACCAACTGAAGTGGGAATTCAGCCATGCAACCAAGCGAACTGTAGCCCACAGAGTCTGCAGGGAGGCTTGGAAGTTTTTAACTTGACAGACACTCAACCGACAATGCACGCCTAATATCGTTTCTAATAACGGGGAATTAGAGGCTAAGGGACACCCCGCGACCTCGGGAACCCCAAGGCCCATAACTGCAGGTAGGAAAACCAGTCCGATTTGCAAACCCCAGAGGTGGAAATCAGCACAACGGGGAAATTCGGTGACAGTCCAATTCGAGAAGGTGGACATGTATACAATGTAAACAGCTACAGGATGCCACAGTGCAGCAATCCGCGGGATAAGCTTTGAGATGTGGGGGCCCAGTACAGAGGGGGTCAACCCTTCCTCGGCTATCAGTGTGTGGCTAGGTACAGCGGGAATGCGTTCCAGGGTCCGGGTTGAAGGTTGCTTTCTATGGATTAGGGAAAAGCTGGCTCACGGTTGACCTCCAGAGATTAGGGAACATGCATTCCAGAAACCATGTTTCTCCGACCATTTTCCAGTGGGAAAGCAGCCAAAGGTATCGGAAGGAGGGGGGGTAGAGAAGACGGGTAGGCCTTTTCTCGTTCCTTCCGATACCGTAAGTGCCACTCCCACTGCTGAGAACTCGCTCCATGCCTGCTCGGGGCTGTGCCCCGGTCCCCCTCACGGGAGGGGGGCATAGCAGTGAGAAGGAGAAGAAGAAGAGAGAGAGAGAGAGAGACAGAGACAGAGACAGAGAGAGAGAGAGAGAGCTTGTTGCCAACCATACACCAACGCTGCCAGGGGCCGACAGTTTTCACCTTACAGGGAACATCCTGCAAGACCAAGTTTCAGAGGATAGGAGGCGTAGTAAATTGCAATAGAGGTTCCTGAAATACGCCTTGTGCCACGTGGTGTTAAGCCCCCAAACTCTGAAACAACGAGGGGTAAAACCAACCTTTCAGCCCAACACGGGCTGGGCAGTGACGCCCTGGAGGGGGACAACTGTCCCACCTTCATAGCCTGAACGAAAGAAAGAAAGAAAGAGAGAGGGTTTAGGAATCACGGTCCGAGGAAGTCTTAGGGTCTAGGATTTAAGATTTTGGATTGAGGGTCGGGAGAAGACGGGGGGCAAGACTTTTTACAGTAACCCTTCCCTCCCTCAAACCTACATATGCCTGAGCTACACGCTTTGCCTTCGCCAAAATTGCATCAGGAATATGCGGCAATCTTGTCCTCCCTCTCCTTATGGCCGTGCCCAGTATGACTAAGAAATTCGGAGGCTAACATGCTGTGCCAAGAGCCCCCAGCTCCTCAACAGCTTCAGCATAGGCCCTAAACCGCTAAACCCTAAACAGCACTTTAAAGGAGCTGAAGCTGATGTTCCACGAGTTGGACGAGGAGGGCCTCTGCATGCGTCGCGCTAGGGTTTTCGGAGGTAGCATGACCCTAAGGGTCCAAGGACCCAAATAATAGGGTTTTAGGGCCCAAATACCATAAATATTATGGTATTGGGTCCCCAAAGCCTTCTTATTTGGGTCCTTGGACCCTTAGGGTGATGTAGAAGCCATCGTGTTTAGAAAGACGATCCCTGGCAACAGCCGTATAGTTTCCACATATATATGAGTTTTGAATATATTGACATATCTGCAAGTTTTTTCATGTATGCATACGGAAGAATGTAGTATACCGGCAATCCCCATAATTCGGCCCCTACAGGAAGGACCTGGCAGGGTTCAGGGTGTTATGACCGTAGTTATCCTAATCCGGCTTTACCCGTGCCATCAAGCCACCATAGGGTTTAGGGTTTAACCCTGATTTGCGCAAGTCTTGTTTGGAACAACTACACACTACCTCATGAAAGCCGCGGTTCGGTTCGGTGCGGTTTCGGTTATTTCTAAAACGGTTCGGTTCGGTTGTTTTTTTGCAAAATATCGGTTCGGTTCGGTTATGTATGTTACATGTCGCGGTTCGATGCGGTTTCGGTTTTCATTCCAGGGTTTGAGTTGATGCACACCAAATTGAGCAACATTCCACGTGCCTAGTTGTATAGGGCGGGGTTGCAGCAGGATATGACAAATGATTTTTCCAGCCCTGCAAAAATCGTCCAGCACAGCAAAAATCACCCAGCACTGGGTGTTGGGGACAATAGTAAATGATTTTTCCCAGCCCTGCAATAATCACCCGGCACTGTCCATTGGGGAAAGCGGGTAATTCATTTTTCCCAGCCCTGCAAAAATCATCTGGCACTGTCCATTGGGGAAAGTGGGTAAATGATTCTTCCCAGCCCTGCAAAAATCATGCAAACCCTAAACCCTGAACCCTGAACCCGAAGCCTGCTCAGGTGGTGC
>CAJNIZ010034291.1:39387-69104 GCA_905231905.1 Symbiodinium pilosum
GGACCCAAATAATAAGGTTTTGGGGACCAAATACCATAATATTTATGGTATTTGGGCCCTAAAACCCTATTATTTGGGTCCTTGGACCCTTAGGGAAAGAGGCACAACACCCTTTTCACGGTAAAGAGCCGCTTGTTGCCTTCTACAATGCGAAGGCGCGGCAAGATGATGGAGCCGGTTTTCCTTGTAGATTGGATGCCCAGCACCTCGAAGAGCACCTTGGGGTAGATGAGTGCACCACGCACCGAACCATACGGAACTGTGACCCTAAACCCTAAACCCCAAAGCGATAGTTGATCAAAGAGCCAGAGCCGTCACCCATTTTCTTTAACCAAGAGAAAATTTGGGGGTTTCCCAAAATTAGGGGTACCCTTTTTGGGGGTCCCCATAGTAAGGATTCAGTATATTAGGGTCTATATTGGGTTCCCCTTATTTTGGGAAACTACCATTTCAAGTTTCAGATTGCAAAGAAGAAGTGGCTCTCCACTTGCTTGAGGTGGAGGAGCTATGGCTAGCAGTCAAAGGCTCCTTCAAGTAAGTTACCTAAGGGTCCGAGTACCCAATAATCAGATACTTGTCCAAAAGCTATACTACAATTACTATTACACAAGTCCTAAGTAACTACTTGGACCGCTGCGGTCGCCATATCAACTTGGCTTAAGCTCCCACACAGCAACCCAACTGTTTCTGAGGGGGGGGCAGTACCCAACCTCTAAGCCTTAATGAGCAACCCGAAACCACAAAGTCCACGCAGGGTCCTACTAGAGCCAAGAGGAGCACAGGCCTCAGGGTGTAGGGTTTAGAATCCTAAGCTCCTAAACCCTAAACCCTAATGCCTAAACCGCTTAAAGAAAGGTCTATAGGATGCACGCGTTCAGGGGCAAATTGCTAAGTCACCAATGTCCTGGGGAGCTAAGTCCACGTGCAACGTATCTACTTTGGCCCTAAATCTATTATGGATGCTATAGTCCCCCATAAGTAGATAGAACTTTGGACCTTGAAGTCTAGAAGCAAGATTTGCTTTAGGCCAAAAAGTCTACAAATGATACCTTCCTGGGGCCATCTGGATCCCTATGGTAGGGCGAGGTTCTGCCAGTTTTCTTGGAGTGCGAAGAATAATACCCTAAACCCACAACCCTAAGCCTAAACCTAAAACTTTGTACCCAAGACCCCCTGCAAGCTATCAGTCTTCCAGACACGTACAACCCTGAGCCCCCGGCCTTGAATTCACTGGGTTGCTGTTAATTAAGGAAGCTCCCTGAGGATCCAAATAGCTTAATGTAGTTCATAATATCTACAGACTTTAGGGCCCAATGTAGGTATTATTTGTATACTTGGATGCCTAGGCCTGTTTTGAAGTACTGTAGTAAGGAAACCCCATGATTTACGGTATACCCATAATATGGCAACATAGATGAGGTTCCTTAACAACCATGCATCCAGCTCAAGGTGCAACCTTATCCTCTCGCACAGCCGCGTTCTCATGAAAACAGTCACGGCAGCCGCGCTTTGAGCAACGTAGTAACAAATTTGGTTAGACACAGGGTCCGCGGATATTCATGCCGTGAGATGCCACGAGCTTTTCAATGAGAAGCACTCAATTTGTATAGTGGCTTCAGTTAGAACCCCCAAGGGTCCAAGGACCCAAATAATAGGGCTTAGGGCCCAAATTCTATAATATTAATGGTATTTGGGACCTAAAACTTTATTATTTGGGGTCCTTGGACCCTTGGGGGTTGAAGCATCCCGCAAGTTACGAGGAACTTTCACCGAAGCCATGGGTTGTTTGGGTATCGGCGGTCAATCATCTGTTTCCAGGCTGCTCTACACAAGGCATGTGTTCCCTTAGAAGCTGGGTAGGTGCACTTTACACTTTTGGGGTTCTTATATTCCCATTAGAATAAAAAGTGTACACCTTCTTAGGGGCCAGGGAACTCAGCAACTAGGTTTCTAGTTTCTTCGATGAATTGCTTTTGTTCATACTCCTGCGTCCAAGCCAGTAATGCACTTGCATCCAAACCAGTCGCTCACTTGCTTTGATGCCTCCCAAGCATGCCCAATCCCATGGAAGAAGGGCCCTGTCCTCGAACTGCCCAAATCTTTAGGGAAGCCCGCGCCCTAGAACATTTTCGGGGCTGTATGAAAACCCCTTTCCCAGTGAACTAGTCGAAACCAACACAAGTCCGAATGTTGTCAGCGGCCGAAACACCATGAGACCAACGTGTTTTCAGTGAAGTCACCATACATCGTGGACACATTTCGGCACACTGAGTTGGGCATGGTCGTTTGGGTGGTTATATGTGTGGCCTCTTGGCATGTCAAGATGCGGATATTCCACTCAACTGTCCTGAAGGCAAGACACGCAATCTAATTTGCATTGCCACAAGCCATGTATGATTGGAACCGTTAGACTAATATGTATAATATATATATATTATTTTTATAACATATTAATATATATATATAGATATATGCAAGCAGTTTCAAAGAAGGCAAAGCCACGCGTTGCTGCCAGGTGACTGGAGATGATGCAACACTGCAAGGTGGGGAGCTCCCCCGCAAATTTAAGATTGTGGTTATCCAAGTTCTATTGGTATTACTATGTTGAATTTATTGCCACTATCATTCTGGCAAATGAACTGGAACATGAAACGGAAACTTGTACTTAGCAAGTATTTCTATCAGGTAATAAGGCTTTCGTGAACACTCCAGCCCCCAAATCAGGACCCGATGCCACTTCCAGATAGCGTTTGTAACTGCACAAACATGCAGATTCTAAAGCTACGCGAGCGTCGTTGTTTCGAGTACAAGTGGCAAGCACGTAAGGTACATGGCAGTTTCCACGAACGGAGGGGTTGGTCCTCCTATACCCGTGCAATCCCAGGCACATTAAATCATAGTCCTGATTAACCCAAGGGACCCCTCATTCTTGGGAAGCCAACATGAATGACTCCAAAGTCCTTCAGTCAAGCCAGTGCTTGCCTCGCCAAAGTAGGGTTTACAGTAGGGTTCAGGAAAAACAATGTGTCAAACTCTTGTTGCCCGCTGAAGCCGGTACAAAAACACAAATACACTCCAGTAATCAAAAGCGGTGTGGTGGTGAAGAAGTTCATATGAGCTATAGTCTAAACTCCTAGTATTCCCCTAATATCCCCCATGGTGGTCCCCCATATAATCCCCCATTTATGACTATGGCTCATGTAAGCCTTGACGTTATACAGCGGGCTTAGGAACTTGGAGTTCAGAGCCTAACGCTTAGAAGTCTGATTCAGGCAGCAATGTTTTTGGTTTAGGGTTGAGGGTTTAGCCCCAAGCCAAAAAAACCCAAAAACCCAAAGCCTTATGGGCTTTGGAAGCGGACTTTCGGGCGGTCTCTTTGCTTTGATCAAGCACTGCCACCCGCAAGCTAGGATTTAGGGCCTAGGGTTTTAGGGTTTACGGTTTATGATTTTAGGATATAGGGTTGAGGGTTTTAGGGTTTTGGGGTCTAGGATATAGAGTTTAGGATTTTAGGATATAGGTTTTTTTGGTTGTAGGATTTAGGGTTTAGGATTTTAGGATATAGGGTGTAGTTTAAGGATTTAGGGTTTAGGATTTTAGGATATAGGGTGTAGTTCTAGGATTTAGGATTTAGGATTTTAGGATGTGGGGTTTAGGATTTTAGGATGTAGGGCTTAGGGTTCAGGATTGAGTTTAGGGTTTAGGATTTTAGGGTTCAGGATTTAAGGATGGCCGCAAGTAGTTCTGTAATTTTGGCTTGTCATGACCCGCCCGATTTAAACAGCTCACATGCTTTCTTTAAGGGTTGGTTCCAGGGAAGAAATTTTGGTCTCCTTGGCTGAACCCAGACCTTAGAACATTGGGTTTTAAGGTGAGTGAACTCGATAGCGTAGACCTTGAAGTCCATAACAAAACCACAATCATGTTTCTAGGCATATGGGGGTGTTGTAGGGGTACCTCTTTCGGGTCCCTGTAATACAAGAAGGATTATAGCATGTGGGATTTGGGCCCCGCTCTGTATCAAAACTACCAAAATTCAATCTTACACTACCTTCTCTAAGCTTTAACAAGGCTTCTAGCATCTTCAGGTTGCCTAGTGAGCTATTGGACTTCCCCTCATGCAAGTCATGAAGTCCGCCGCCCGTTGCTGTAGCATTTGCAACTTGACAGCTTGATGGCTTTGTACCGCTTTCAATTCTTTAGGGCTTGGAAACCTTCATCCGAGCCCCCTGATGCTGGAACTCTGGTCTTCCAGGCCATACATGACAAACGGCTCTCATCTGCACGCGAAATCTCCCAAGCTTTCACAGGTACACCGCATCCTACTCTGGAGCAACAGCCCTGGCTAGGGTCAAATTCAAGGGCTTGAGCCTTTCAGCAAGTAATACTGAACCTCATATGTATGTCTTTGCCGCTTGGTAAAGCCTGAGTTCATGCTTTTGGTGCTCCCCTTTGCGTGCAAGCTTTAACAGAACTGTCGGGACTCTTATAACATTGCTCCCATATTTTGGGGGTCTAGAAGGTAGCCTAAGTTGATTTATGGCTCGCCCTTCCTGGCGAATTGACCCATGACGCCTTCCGGTCTTTGGTTGAGGGCATTTCAGGATCTGGATCTTTGAGCTATAATTAGGGTTCAGGGTTGAAAGGTTTAGGTTTTAGGTGCGAAGTTAGGGTTTAAGGTTTAGGGTTTAGGGTTCTCACTCTAGATTTTTGAGTGACCTTTACAGTGCGACCCCTAAACCCTAAACCGTAATCGCCCAGTATGATGTAGTATGACAGTATGATACTAGACTGAGTTCAGCCTAGTTCGCGACATCATCGCACACGTTCGTATAGCTGCCCTTTCCCCCCCCTGCCCTTTTCCATACTACATCCCCTACGTTCCCCCTTGGTAAGGGCGGGATAGCTATTGCCAATTACGGGCAACTGAGGTGGAACCTGGGTTGGGTAGTGTAGGAGGGGGTGGCAAGTGAATCATAGCTAATCATAACATTCAACCCTAAACCCTAAGCCCTGAACCCTAAGCCTTAAACCCTAAATCCTAAGCCCTAAGCCCTAAGCCTTAAACCCTTAACCCTAAACCGTAAACCGTTGGGCCTAGTGTTTGGCTGTGCATTCCGCACCTCAACCCTAAACCCAACCCTAAGCTGCCAAAGCCGCTCCCTGCAAGGTTGAGCAACCCACTTTGCACAGTAAACTTACGACCGCGAAAAATGGAGTGTAGGGTTTGGGGATTAGGGTTTAGGGTTTAGGCATTAGGGGTTTAGGGTTCAGGGTTTAGGGTTCAGGGTTTAGGGTTTAGGGTTCAGGGTTTAGGGTTTAGGGATTAGGGTTCAGGTTTAGGGTTTAGGCTGCGAAATCGAGTGTGTGGTTGCGTATTCTCGCACGCCTTCTAGTCGACGGGGATCTTAGAAGAATGATGCTGGAGTTTCTTTCCTTGGGTACCTCAGTAACAGTTCGAGAATAATTATAATAGGGTTGTATATAGCCCTTACTAGGACCCCCAATATGGACTGCTGCTGGGTGGGGGCAGCACCCAATTCTTCCCCATCAAGAAGAAACGCAAAATGACATTGCACAAGCAAGCAAGACAAAGTTAGTCAATAAATGCTTCACAGTGGCTCGCACTATGTAAGCCATAGTCTAAACTCCTAAAAGGGGATTATATAGGGGACTATATAGGGGAGTATTACACAGGTTATTAGGCGGGATACTAGGAGTTTAGACTATGGCTCATGTAGCGGCTCCTTCTTTTAGTATCCAGGATTCTGTGTTCACATGCCATGTCTGCACCTTGGAAAACACGACGCTGGCAAGGGGTCGCGCGGTGTAATATTTCACCTCTGACCCCATGCGCCCTGTAACCTGAAACAGTTGATCGTGATCCTGTGTAACTCTCTACAGTATCAGACCCCACCAGAACCTAGGGGGCGCGTCGGGAAGCTGGAGAATGAAGTGAGCAGCATGAGGCGCCGAGTGCAGTCTCCCAGTAGATCTTTGCAGCTAGCTTCATCCCTGCAAGGACTCCGGGGCTACTAATGGGCGAGTTAGGGCTTCTACTGAAATAAAGGGCCGCAAAAAGCGGGATAGCCAGCTGACTGAAAGTGCCTAACTCTATAAGGCTCCTCCAGGTAGGGCCGCCGGCTGGCAAAGTTATTCTCAAAGCATTTCAAACCAGAAAAACAGGCTGAACCTTCATAACCTTCCTAGACGCTAAATGCTGGCATGTTGACCTAAACCCTATGAACCCTAAACCATGGGTCGTAGCCGACAGATGGGTTGCCCCTTCTGGCCCTTTTCCAGGCAAATGAGGGGCTTCTCAAAAAAGACGTCCTTATTAGGGACGCTTGGGATGGGAAAGCAAAGGGTTAATGCAAAGGATTATGAGAAGATGTTCTGAGAAACTTCCATGCCATGCTGCCGTGCCGCTGCTGCACTTGCAGTTCCTCTCGAAGCCCTGAACCCCAAACCCTAAACCCTTTGTCCAGAACCTACACAGCTCCTAAAACCAAAAAAAGTTGACAACCCCCAACCGGATGTATCGCAGTGTCACCACGGCCCTGCTAACATGCAAGCCCCGGGTAGGGCAGGTGTCAGTATGAGCTCCTTATTTTAGTGCTAATGGGCTTAGGGTTTAGGGTTTAGGTTGCTAAGTGTTGGGGTTGAGGGAACCAT
This sequence comes from Symbiodinium pilosum, assembly GCA_905231905.1. Classification (NCBI taxonomy): domain Eukaryota; class Dinophyceae; order Suessiales; family Symbiodiniaceae; genus Symbiodinium; species Symbiodinium pilosum. Next base: position 46,063 of record CAJNIZ010034291.1, read on the forward strand.
TGGGGACCCTGGGCAATTTGCTAGTGGATTGAGGAACCTACTTACAGGGAATTATGGTTTCATCAAGGGAGGTAAGCTATTACCTGACTCCTGCAAAGTAGCCCGGAGACTTGAAATATGAAGCATGTCCTCAACCCTTAACCCTGAACCCTACACTCTAACCCTCTCTAACGTAAACCTTTGCCGCAGAAGCGTGTTGCCTGAAACTCCTTTTCCAAGAAAGGGTTTCACATAGAGGGGCCCTGAAGTTAGGCGATATACAATATGTTCATTAAACAACTCCACCATAGCCATGTGGTAGTTCCTCAAAAAAGGTGACCCCAATGTAGACCCCAAATGCTATAGTCCTTGTTATGGGTCCCCCCCAAAATGTTGCCCCTAATTCCGGGAAACCCCCACGTATTCAGTAAACAACCGGACCATAGCCATTATTGCAAGCCTTCGGGAGCAGCCTCCCTACCCCGTAAAGCTAGGGACAAGGCAGGGGAAGTGGGGGTGTCCCAAAATGTTGCATTGTTGGGTGTCCCCATAGCAAGGACTGTAGATATTTGGGGGCTATAGTGGGTGACTTCTATTTTGGGAAACAACAGAATAGTTATAAGTTTGTCAATCAGGGTTCGTGGCTGATGGGATTCTTTCATTGAATCGCTCCTAGGTATGGCACCATTTTGCGGATTCCAAACCTTTGTGACAAAGCCCGATGTGGTTAATAGATACTCCGCTGCAGGGCTTCCATTCTCTGCTAGACAGTTCTATATGAGCTATAATCTAAACTCCTAGTATCCCCCTTAATAACCCCTTAGTAGTCCCCTATATAATCCCGTATATAACTCTTTTTAAGGAGTTTAGACTGTAGCTCATATAGACCCTACCAGTAGGGTCTGGGATGAGGTACCCCTACTCCCCCTGTGCTCAGAACCCTCAACCCTAAACCTTGTGGGAGGTCCACAATGCGGCATCTCTTGAAACTTGTGGCTGGCCTCAACTTTGGGGCAAAGGGGTAGCGATGGAATCCTAATGCATCCTAAGTATCAATATGATGCGAAAGAAGGGCTCCGTTTCTAGGTGCAAGTGGCTTGGGCTGGTTCTATACCAGGAATAAGTGACATGGTTTGGATCAGCTTCTGTACTTTGATTCAGTAACATGTTTTAAGGTCAGTCCCATATGGGTAGTAGTATGGATTAGATTGGTACCAAACCCTGAACCGCATACAGACGGCACACTTTCTGCTGAATGCTTCCCGAGCGAGTCGCCGATGTAGCTACATCCTGGTTTCAGCCACATCTAGTATCTTATGCGGGAAGACTCTGATACCCAACTTAAAGTGTGCCGTTGCATGTTAGGCATATATTTGGCTTTTGACCACCAAAAATCGCAGCGACTTTTTTTTTATCAGGCTCCGGCCGTTTAGGGTTTAGGGTTTAGGGTGTGTGCAGGATGATGCCGTATTTGGGATGTGCCTGAAGATCTGCTGCGTTCCGTCACAGATGAAGGCTGACTTTACCACTGTGATGAGGCACCATGGAGTTAGGTAATACATTGGTTTTCGCCTCCGCCCTCAAATCGTGGTATACTAGGAATACAAAGGGCCCAAATACAACTACCACTATTGCAAGAACCCATCAGACCCCGCATTCCTACAAAGCACAGTCATTTGACGTTGAGTACCACAACTTCACTTTGCGCAGAATCTCCTTGAAGCTGTAGAGGATTACTCGGGACCCCAGACCTGACTGCGGGAGTTTCCAAAGATTACAAGCCGCCTCCTGAGTCCCTATATAAAATGGCGAGGATTAGACTATTTTGGGGTCTATATTGGGACACCCTATGCACACCAACGGCTGTGTACTGAAAAGATTCAAGATCAAAGGTGGACAACATGCCCGGGTAACGTTTCTGCGTGCGACTCAGCCAGCCGATAGCGACGAAAGGGTTTAGGGTTTTAAGAGTTCAGGGTTTAGGGGGTTAAGGGGCAGTTAGAACTACCGGACCGCGACGGGATTACAGGGGTTCTGGAGTGTTGCTAAGACCCTATTTGTAATTCAAGTCTCAGGGGGGAAAAGCGTAAAGCGATGGTAGCTGCAAATCCCTGTACGGGCAGGCAGGGTGAAAGTTTGTGGCAATTTCCAAGATTAGGTTACCCAAAAAAGATCCTTGCATACTACAATCCCAATACGTATTGGACCACTCAAAATGGGCGGCGAATTCTTGGAAACCTCCCATACAACAGAACCGCATTGTCTGCGAGCCGTTCGTGCTGCAAGATTAGGAACGTTCAATTGCTTCAAGGCCCCCTTTCGCAACAGCGGAAAAACCGTCGATGGGTCAGGCTCAGCCCCCATCATTAACAACGTTAAAAGGAAATGGCACCTATATCAGGGTTCAATACGTGGTTTCATAGGGACTGTGACTGTGCCAGGATGTTTTGGTCTGTCTGCAGACCATTGTGTTACCGGGGTGTATTTTGGGATAGTGGTTTCGGGTGAGCCAGGGAGCCAATCAGCCCTTTGCTACAGGAAACGTGTAATCGTATTAGGGACCACAGAATTACATTTTGTATGCCCTCTGCCCTTAGCCTGAACCTTTTCCTTAATGTTGGGCCCTCGTCGGCCCTAAACCCTAAACCCAGGACCTGTGGATTGCCGGCCGTGCACGATGCAGCTGGTCGGCCATCGTTCGTCTAAATAGCGATCCCCTTCCCTAATTATAGCCCCCTTACACCCCGTAATAGTAAACCCTGCCAATCAAGTACCATTTTATTTAACTTGGGGAAAATAATGATCAGAAAGGGGTGGTAATTAGGGGAGGGGATTGATTTATTTGGGGATATTATGGTCCCCACATAGGGCAAGGTGATAACCTCCTCTTGGCCATCGTTGTTCATAAGAAGAAAATAGCTTCACTTGGTTGAACCACATAAGAAAACTACGCATGCAGTGTTTCACAGCTGCGCATACTCCATGCGCATGATAATGCTCAGGCAGGGCAAGCTGCACCTGAATACGTGCATTGATCCTCATATAACAGAATGGATAACTTCAAATGATAAGGGTAATGGTATCGGTACCAGCAACAGTTACACTACCGCTCCTAGTGCTCGTGGTACACATAGTATCAGTTCCCGTGTAAAGTTCCGCCTCCAAAAATCATGACAACTGCTGCTTTATGCCGCAGGCTGTTGGGTTCCAATCGGATCTTCGCCTCTGGACCATGGACTCACATCCTCAGTTCGCTGGTGGCTAGTAAGGACTCGAAAAAGGATACCCAGATTTTGACTGTTCTCTGTCTTGTTTTTATTGTACAATTGATAGTTACTGCACTTATTTTGGTTACTAGTATCAGTATATGACTGAAGTGCTATGCTTGTTGTCCTTATTCTCACCATTTCCCGAAATTCCTACCATTATCACAGCGGTTGCAATACTCCTCATTTTGCAAGCCATCATTCCCTGTCAGCCGCAAGTAAGCGAATTTCTGGGATCGGCAGTGCCTTCGTTATAACATTTGCTTGGATGGCCATGGCTCACACCATAAGAAAGATAGAACACATGCTGCCTGAAACAAACAGGCGACATTGGGGGAATACCCTGAAGGGCGCTTGACCAAATCTAACATTGCCACAAGGAGTCTTCTTTTTGCATTTGACGTGTGGCAGATTGTCTGCTTCAGGCGTTTGAATATTTGGGTGTAGTTGCTGTTCCCTGTTTGACCATGCCCTTCAGCAAAACCGGAATGTCTTCATGTAGATTTTTAACGTAACGGGACCAGGGCGTCAGAAGCGTTACCCCCCCCTACCCAGAAAGGCATCAAGAGACCCCTAAACCCTGGACTTCATGGTGAGTATGCGAGTACATAAAGGGATCCTGGAGTTAGGCAAGAGATTCTATCCCCCTGGCACGCCCATCTGCCCTGATTGAAAGAGTTTATAAGTGGGTTCCGGAAACCATCAGTAGCTCCAGGCAGCCCTGAACCCTGAACAGTACCCTGAGGCTCCTGGGACTACTTGGGGCTTTCTGGGAACGGTTTGGGCTTTGGGGGGTAGGGTTAAGGGTCCAATTTTGAGGGTTCAAGAGCCTTAGACCCTAAACCCTAAATCATAGAATGGCAGCCCTGGTTCCCACAAAGTGAGGTCTAGGCTCAGATTTTAACCCTCGCTGCAGGCAGAGAAACTTACACCAGGTAGCCGAAGGTACCTACTAAGAACCAGTAAGTTTAGGGCTTTGGGTTCGGGGTTGAAGGGAACACTGAAAATTGGCAAAAATCAGCCCTAAACACTAAACCGCCTTCCTGAAGGATGCGTGTATGGCACTTTCAGGCCGACGTGGTTAAGTGCCGAAACATTAATCCCCTTTGCCTAACATTAACCCGCCCCACCCCCTAATATTGAATACTCCCGATATGCATGTGTATATATATATGTAATATATATATATGTATATATATTTTTACTGAGCTACTGAATGTTGGGGGTGGGGGGTTTAATACTGGGGGAAGGGGGTTACTTTGCAAATGAGATGCAGCACCTCTGTCAGTCGAACTGGGTTGTCTCTCGGTAGAAAGTTCCAAAAGGAGTGAAGAGGTTTCTAACAGTGTGAGTGCAACCAGAACTGATGTTTGAGTGACCGACGGCTCCTGACCCAATAGCCGGGCCCAGAGCCTTTTGTCATCTCTAACATCTTTTGCCAGAAAATGACAACCTTTGTTCGAGCAACCTCCCAAAAGGGACGCCGGCAAGACGTAGAACCTGCCTTCGAGGTTTCGCCCAGCACCCCCCACCCACTTAGGGAAGTAGCAAGGGCCCATAGTTGGGGATCCAAGTGTTCAAAGGTGGAACCCGCGTACATGTGCGCTCAATAGGTACATGAAATGAAGGTTTGATATCTGTGTTTGGTCAGGCAGGGGTACATGGTACGCCTCCAAAGGCTGCACGTGCTGCTTATACGTGGCTTGACATTGGTCGCGTGGCACAAAAATGGACGCAAGAAGGGCGTGACATGTTGTTGCTTAGTTATTGCTGCTGAGGTGCAAAACAAGGAACGAACCCATCTATCTTGCCCTCATCTTCTTTGCTGGCCCTGGTGAAATGTGACATTTTGGCCCTCTCATAAGCCATGGTGATCTTGTCAAGGTTAAAGTGAGAGGAGGATCCAAGTTCTCACGCTGACAAGAGCAATGAGTTTTTACGTAAGGTAACGAAATCCGCCCTGTACAGGCCGTGCTGTCTTCCTAAACATGAAGACGTGTGTTGTATGGCCGTTTCTAGACATGATTGGGGGCCTTCGAGATGTACAGAGTCACTTTGGATCAAGACCTTAGAAGATGCTTGGAGGACCTTCTTGCCTCAAGACCCTAACCCAACATTACCACGAATCCCAGGGTCCCTACTCCGACAAAAGGCGGAAGGTGAGGGTGGCCCAATGCCCTGTGGCTACTCTGGAAGGAATCGTAGGCCCGTCATAGCAAACGTTGTTGGTGTAGTATATCGGGATTATCCCAGTTGGGTGATGGGTCTTTCGTTTTGGGGGGAACAGCATGATTTTTTCATGTTTTTAGGTCCCGGGTTCTAGTAACGTTGTCATGTAGTACGCACAAAAAGGTTCAGTCTCTTCCTTTAGATGTTTTTACCGCATACTGTAATATGAGTGGACTATTTCATCGTAGTGGGGGGAGGTCATTTTGGGGGGTAACGGCGTCGGCATTAACCTACCTCCATGTTAGCTTTGACACTGCGCTGCGGGGGCCGACTCCGCGGTGTTGCTGACATTACTGGCCCACCCGAAGCCCTAAACCTTGGTTAACCCCTAAAAGCCACAAACCCTAAAGATAACGGTTAAGGTTCAGGGTTAAAGACGAAGCGCCACGCCAACCTTACCTATTCTACCCGGACAACCCATCCTTGCCGAACCATCAGGTTACTCATAGGTTAGGGAACCTAGTCAGACAGGGTTACAACAGCGGGTAATATTACCCTATAAACACGACTCAAACCTATGTTGCCTAACTCCAGGGTCCCTCAAAACAGGTCATCTACATCTTGGCTCAAGTTATTGAAGTCCGCACGTCAGGTGCTGAAGCACTTGACCCACATCTCACACTTGCGTGCTCTTGCCGGAAGACTTGGGCTCAATGTCCCCCAAAGGATCCCCAGTATCGATATCGTGCAAAAAAGAGCTTGTCTATTCGGCATTGGCACTATGGTGGGGTTTTATCAACCACGGCCCCTATATATTGATACTTAGGATCCATTGAAGTTTCTTTCAAATGCGCAGCCGTGCTAGGCAACGGGATTCCGTAGACCTCAGCATTCCTCCGCAAGACCCGCACCCTGAGCCTTTCACTTCTGGGGACATTCTGCAGCGTTGGAATCTCGAGAGCAATGGCAAAGGGCCTCTCCTCATGATCCATCTGCGGCCTGGACGCATGTCCTACAACAGCCACCTGGATCCATGACCCTCGACTTGCAGCAGTGGATGAGCTTGTCTAAGCCCTAAACCATACTATTGCCTTTGTAAATAGAAACCAGTCACATGTGGGTAGTTCATAGGTTGGTAGTTTCCATAGTATTGCCATATGGACTTCCATGAGGCCCCATGTGCTTTATGGGAGTGGTCTAGAAGACCCATGGCAGACTACCCTCAAATCTGATTCCAGTAAATGGGGTTTGGGGTTTAGGGCTAAAGGTTTACATGCCTTCCAGCAAGAATGACTTGACCGCGCATCTCCTGCTTTCCTTGCCAAAGTGTTATGGAGTGACAATGATGATCCATGCCCGCTTTAGGAAGGAAGTTTAGGCTGTGCCTCTGCTTTGCTGTTCTTTACTTAGCCAGCTGGCTTTCCCCTCTGACCTAAGAAAGTTTCTTACTTTTCCTCATGCTCTTATTTCGGTCTTCATGTGTTCATCTCTCAATGCCAACAATCCAAAGAAGCCTGAGTATCTATCTGGTGCAAAGTAGTGTTTTTTTTATGTTAGGAATTCGTATTATACGTGATCCCCTAAGATAGTATCCTCGTCATGTCAAGCAGCTAGGATGCGCATGGCAGCCGTAAAAGATAATATCCTGTAGGCAACGAGGCAAACAAAAGTTTGCCTGTTCATCATCCGACGAGACCGCTTCGTTTTAGTCACACCACGCGACATGCTAGAAATAACTTATGTTCATGCTTGTGTTTAGTGGCTGAGTACTCTTCATATGCCCGTGGCAGTACTGCAAATGCTGCCAGGAGTTTGAGTAATCACGCAATCTGGGCATAGGTCCCTATACCCTAAACCCTATGGGTTGAAACTTGAGACGGATCTGCAAGGGACATGTGTAGGGCTCAATGAGAATGATTTTAGGGTTTGGGGTTTAGGGGTTTAGGGCTTGAGGTTTGGTCTTGTTTCCCAAGGGCTCACTATTTGCGAAGTCAAAAGCGTTCCATACCTGTGCCTGCATTTGATTGGAATTCAGTGTCCCTGAAATTAGTAGCATAGACCCTAAACCCTATAAACCCTAAACCGGGCAGGTAATGGCGGCTACGGATGCTGCAGTACTGTGGGCTTTCCTGTGCCCTAGATCCAAAGCCTTCAACGCCGAAAGCCTAAACCCCGAAAATCCTAAGCTTGAAAACCCTATAACTTGGGTACTGCCCCCCCTCAGTAACAGTTGGATAATAATTTTAATAGGGTTATATATAGCCCTTAATAGGACCCCTAATATAAACTGTTACTGGGTGGGGGCAGTACCCAACCTACAACTTTTTGTGTAGAGGCGACTTTGCCTGCGACTCTTCTGTCCGGATGTAGCTGCAACGTGAGGTGGAGTACCACTACAAGGCTCGGACTCAAGCTTGTATTGTAAAAGCCTTCTTCATTACCAAGACTATATGTGACTCTTAGATATCTGCCACATAGCATATTCCGCAGAATTGATTGCCGACATTGCTTCCACACAGACCTGCCCCGATAATTTATGGGCCCTGCACCTGAAACCTTAAACTCTATGTTCCTAAACTCTATGTCAGGATTTTGGGAAATCAGGGATCCCGTTTTGGGTTGGCTGCAAGGAGGATCATGTTTATAGAAATCCCGAAATCCCCATGTGGTACCCTCAACCTTGGACTTCTGACTGGCATGCTAGGCTGTGGTGCAAGTGGGGTTCACTGCAATGTTCAGTGTCCAGCCCCCAGAGTTTAGGGTTTAGGTTTTAGAAGAGATTATCAGAAATCGTAGCGCCCATTCCGGAACGTCGCAAAGACCCGCTTCTGAAACTTTGGTTGTGGGCTACCTCCATCAAGGACCATATTTGGGGGGCATAGAGGGGCCCTCGTTTCGTTTCGGAAAATGTCCAGACAACATTAAATTCTGGGTCAGTGTTGAAGGTAATGGTCACTTCAGCAACTTGTTTTGGCGAAGCGGAGTGGCCATGATTTTTGCCATTTAAGCGGTGAATGCCCGCAACAGCTGAGGAGAAATTTCATACTGTAGACCCCGATCTAGCATAAGATTCTATCCTCCTTTTGGGTATAGTATTTTGTACCTTAAGCCCGAAACCCTCGTATCTGAAAAGATAATTTTATCTCACTTGGTTCAACCGGCAAGCAGCACTGTTCAGGTGGAAGTCACCGGGAGGCAGACAAGAGTCACCGGGAGACAACTGGAGTTGCTTTTAAGGAACTCAAAACAAATTACTGGAATAAGGAAGCAGTATGATTTGCTATAGGCCCATATCAATCATGGTAACCCAAAACCCTAAACCCCTAAATGGCAGGCGGAAAGCTGGGGCTGCAAAAAACGACTTTAAATCTTATATACCCGCATTTATGGTAACTGAAATGAAGTTCCTTAACAGCAGCCCAGACAAAGGTTGCACAAAACCGGCTGAGGCTTTAGGTGGGAAGAACTCCTTGGATTAGGGCCCCATCCGCTACTTGGAGGGTCTGGGGGACTTAGTAATAATGGAAAAGAAAATGGAAACTACTATGTATAGGGTTTAGGGTCAGGGGGACTTAGTAAGTGGGTTAGAAATTGGGATAATTAGGATTACTATATGAATATGGGTTATAGGGGCTATTAACCCACTTACTAAGTCCTCCCGACCCTCCAAGCAATGGTGGTGGGACTAGGAATGATTAGGGGAGCACTGTGCAATTACCAAAATCCCTTGTGGTCGCTGTTATAGTAGGTAGGGTCCCCTCCTAAGGATTTCCCCACTTCTTGCAGAGATCAAGGGGTCTGAGACAACCGAGCGATCACGAATCCAAATTTCGTACTCACACTCCTGACTTTCCAGCAAGAGATCTATCAAGTTTTTCGTTGACTGCTACGATGCTTAAGACTGCAGTATCCTTCTTGTTGTTATCCTCGTTCTCGCTCACTTGGCTTTCTTGCAGTCATCATGTATTCGTCCTGCTTTGCTCATGTTTGCGCACTGCCAAAGAAAGACCCACCAGCCAGCTCGACGCTTTGAGCAAGATGGCCTTCTCAGAAATATTCGGCTTGCTATACGCTTCAAAGTTCAGGGCCCTTTTCTTGTTTAAAACGGTGGAGCTCAAGCCCTAGATGTTAAAAAGCAAACATGCCTCGGACCCAAAAGCTGCAACAGCAAACCGAAAGCTTTCAAGCACGCACTGTTCCTAATGCCAACCCTTGAGAGCATCGGCATGGTTGAACGGTGACTTTTCACGTAGGAACTACAAGTGTCCTTTTGCTTGAAAGGAACTTTTGCAGAAACTATTGGGCCTCCACATGGTGTGATTAGTTCGGTTTGTTTGATGGCAGGGCAGCCGATTTTTCCTCGGGCGGCCTGTTGTGATTATTCCTTCAAACGGCATGTGAGCTATAGTCTCAACTCCTTGAAGGGGGGTTATATAGGGATTCAATATGGGACTGTCAGAAAGGGCAAAGGCGATACCAGGAGTTTAGGCTATAGCGCATGTATGGGTGGCGCTCATATCGCCAAGCAAAGCAGTAGGTGGCAGACCCCGTGGCCCTGATCCATGAAACTTTTGGCTCCAGCCCCAAAACCCTTCAAAAACTGTTTCTGAGTAGGGAGCAACGGAACATTACATATAGGTATTATAAAAGGATTAGATTCCCTTATTCCCTGCCAAGAAGTAGCAAGTTTATTGTACCAAACCCTATTCCCCAAAAGCTGAACACCCGAAACCCCAAGCTGAAAGCCTCCAGTTCACACCCTAAGCCCTAAACCCGCAACTCTCCAGTCCAGACCCTTCACAAGGCTTCGCAGCCCACGATTCTCAGCTTTCCTTTGGGGCGGTCAGTATTCCTCAGGGAGTATTCCTCCAACGTGTGCGCCAGTTCAGGGTTAAGATTCAACTACTATTTTTATTGTATAAGTTGTTAGGACCGACCCCTAAACGGCACATACCAGAGTGAGTATCTCCCCCTGCGCAGCAGCATTCCCCAACATCAGCGACAGTGGCACGAATTTTCATATGGATATGGGCCTCGTCGGAATATGCCATGTTTTCCTTCCGAAGCGGATAGAGACAAGTTGTCGCGCTCATGAGTTAGAATGGGAATATGCCATGTTGCAAGTTCTATCCTACTATGATTTCACGGAGTGAAAATGCCTAGCTTAACTTAGAGGTGAAGCAAGCTTTGGTTCTGAGAGGCCCTGTGCAAGCATTGGAGTTTAGGTTCCAGGGCGGTTTAGGGTTAGGGTTTAGGACGACGTAGGGTTTTGGGTTTTGCCGAAAGTTTTTCCTTGCTAGTTTCCAATACGACAGGATCGCGACAGTCGCGTTGCGTTCCAAACCTAGAATCCTAAACCCTAAGCCCAGATCCGAAAACCTAATCCTTAAACCCTAGCCCCTAAACCCTTGGAGAAACCGCGCGACAACAAAAAGCCCCAAACCCAAGTTCTAAACTCAGACCCTTAGCCCAATGCCCTAAGTCCATGAGATGAGCCTTTAATGCCCATAGTGGGAGGTGCATATTGTACGGGACCCCAAGCCCTGAGCCGTAAAGCGTGAATCCTTTGCCGAGCCGGGCACACAAAAAGTCCGAAGGTTTGTTTTGAAAAATGATAATCAGAACATAGTTTCCATAAATGGAGGACCGCAATATAGACCCTATAGTCCTTACTATATGGACCCGCGAACATGTACGCTTAATCTTGCAATTCTCACCACTCATTGCCACCTCCGCGTCATCAGACAGATTCTCAGGACCAAGCATCGTTTTGGCTTGTACGCCATATGGCTGTCCTCAAACACACCTGTATAGAATCCTTCACATGAGCCCCTAAGAACTTTTAATGGCTCTAGCTGCACAAACAGTATGACAAGCAAAACGGGCCCAACTTAAGAGGCGACATCTCCTGCAGCCGTTTCAAAATCAAACCTGTGCACCCCCCTCACATTGCGGGAGAGCATGGCGCTCAACCTGTGCTACCGCGCAACCTTCATTGACGAGGTGTTGCATGCTCCTTGCTGACCTTTCATGGCAACTGTTCCCAAACCCCAAGGGAAACTTCTACGATCTTCAAAACCACAGGCTAGTGTGAGAACATTCAGGTCCGGCATTCCGGTATGGTTCCGGGCACTTTCACATCAGCGTTCCTTGTGAGGAAGCTGCGCCATAAAACGGCTTGCAACAAGCTGGAAGATTCACAGCCTTCAGACCTCGCACTGAGGGTTTGAAGTTGCACATCAGCTCTTGCACACGTCTAGCTGAAACTAATTACCCAAGTCTTCATTTGATGAGCATTTGAGTCCAACTGTTGGATACGCGCGCTACGGTCCATAAGCAGTGTGTTTACCTCCAAGAAGCATAGCGGGCGCACTGCGGATTGCCAGGCAAGTGGCTTTTGGCGAGGTTATCCTTCCCCGGGCCGGAAACATCCATCTGAACGCAAATTTCACGTGGGAACTTGACAAAAATTGTGCAGCGCGGGTAGCTACACTTCAGCTATTTTAAGTTCTTCTAACCCGAAACCCTAAACCCTTATGGTTTAGGGTTTAGGGGTCACAACATTCATGTCCAAGGTTTCGGATCATCGTCGTACTCAAAGCTTGCCACCAAGTGGTTCTCGTACCGGTATGGGGTGCGATCGGCAAGAGGAGACTTGGGAATTTTTCAGAATACCGTCAGAACACCCATATAACCTTTATCTATATGGTGCCCCTAAAGTCCTTCCCTAGATATTTCTGGGATCCCTTTGGCCCTATGGGCCCCGGGCTTGGATACTCCGCGCTTGTTTGCAAGTTTTGTTTCTCACAACGTCCTCTTGGTTTATGAGAGTCTTTCTAACAGGGGGTTTCGATATCTCAGTCTGGGTATCAATTATGGCAAACCCTTGTTGGGGTTCTTAATCCAAGGGCTCATACGAGAGTTTCGGACATCCATGTCCAGCTCTATGCCGCGATGTTGCGCAGTCGTTTGGACTAGGGTGTAGGGATCCCCGGCATCTGTCCTCTGATTTCTGGGCAATAGGAGGTTTGTGGGTACTTGCCGCCAACTTGTGCCCTGATACGCTTTGAACACAGGGACCTGCTTGTAGGAAGCGGTACTCTGGAAGAAGCCAACAAAGCTGTTTCAAGAATCGTCTACAGTCTACACCACAACTTGTCTCATTTCACGGCCTGCCATACATGTGGAACCTTGCTTGGGACAAGTCTGCGCAACAAAGGATACCTTTTATGCTGGCTACATCACAGCATTAGCCCAGAACGCGCAGAATGTTGTGCCTCTTCCTCCGCTTCGCGTGGCTGCGGCCCCAGCCGGCGCCGCCGAGCTTCAAATAAAAGTAGGACAACATCAGCTGGGTGAGAACTGATCATCTTGATATTGCCGTAAAATGGCTCATGTTTCAGGCCTATGTGTAGTTACATATCAGCCTTAATGCCCTCACCGTCGACAGTACTGTATCATTCTTGGCAGACACGTGATCATGGCCAGTGTCATCGTCCTCACCATCTTCATCCTCATCGTCATCGTCACTGATATCAGTCGGCATCATCAGCTTTCCTGCTGCGCATTTTCTGAACGTGCACGCCTGCAGTAAACATCGGTACCGATGGTGTGTTCTGTGCCGTGTTCAATTGAATTCGTGCGGGGATGTAGATGATAAAGCTTTCGAAGTTGCTGTTTGTTCTCCCGCCATGGTTATGGCCCTCGAGCGCTTAGATATGTAATTCTGGTCCTGGTACGCTAATACATTGTGCACGGAACTGCATGAGGCAGGCATTTTGGAGAAGTTGGAGACGCTGTAGACTGTATAGGTGGAGTTGCAGGGTATTGAAAGTTCTGGGAGTGTCTTTGATGACAGAGGTTGAGTCGAGCGAGGGGGAAAAAGGTGGCAAACTTGCATTACTCGCTATCGCATCTGACATGGAAAAGCGGTGACAAGCCCTAAACCCTAAACCTGGAAAAGCTCGGTATCATCAAGGCTGCTCGGTGCCTTTAAATTTAAAGGTCACAGCCATGCTGTGAACGACCCAATGCTTTATGCTTTATGGCCAGTAGAGAAGTAACAGGTTACAAAAGGTTTCGCAGTGCCCTCAAATCTCCATCCGGACTATGATTCAATTTGGGCTCTGCTTCCAGCACGAGAAGACAGCTGAAAAACGATCAAATTGCGATGACAATGGTCGTCCTCAGCATGTTCGCTATCTGTGAACGTTGCCAATGCTGACATGTGGACCCTGGTCATGGCCGGCTGCAGCGTTGTAGTGTGCCTGCACCCAGATTCCAGTAGCTCCAAGGTTCCTCAAACACAGGCTGAGCCTGTAGTTGCAAATCCGGGAAGCGGAGGTCATCCGGAGGCCACATGAGTAGCATCCGAAGCCAGTGTTCAGGGTCGAGGTTGTGGAGGAGACGCATGGTAGCTGCACTAGACACGAGCGCCATGTTTTTTTATCGTCAAGGTTGAGGGCATATGGTGTGACTCCTTAGCTTTAACGTCTGAGGGATTCAAGCCAATTGGTGGATGCCATGGAGGTTGAGATCTCAGGTGGGTATGCCGTATGAAGCGCAAATTGTTGGACTTTTTTAGGCGCAAAACCTCCGAACAGATCCTCTTCTTGCTCTGTGGTTCAATACGCCCCAGACGTAGGCTACCTCCTGCAAGAGCTTAGTAGGAAAGTTCAGGAACTGCACAGTAGGCAGCCTCTCGCAGAAGGTTGTAGGGTTTTTCAATTGACGAATGGGGTCGAGGGCTAACAGCCGAAGCAAGACAAGGCAGCTGAAGTGCCATGTCAATCTCCAAGGGCTATGTCTCACGCAGGGGTTCCACCTGTCATGCCCACTATTTGGAGTTGAAAATGAGCATGAGTAGGTCTGAAAACCTCATGCTGGTTATTTGTGAACGTCGCTCATACTGAGATGTTGACCTGGCATCATGTGGAATTCAACGATGGCCCAACCCCATAGAAGCGCAGCGATGTAGTGTACCTGCACTCAGCCCCCAGTAGCTGCAAGGTTCGTCAACCAAAGGCTGAGCCTGTGGTTGCAAATCCGGGGAGCAGAGGTCATCCGGAGGCCTCATGGGTAGCCTCCGAATTCAGGGCTTCGCAGCCCTGGAAGTATTGTGGGGCACCCCAAAAGCGACCAATGTTCGGAGTGAACTTCTTTGCAGCAATTCAAGACGCAGAATATATGTGTAAGCCAAGTCATGACTCTAGCCCCCTTCAGTTTTTAAGTAGGGTTCGAAGTTTTGGGGTAGATAGTTTCGGATTCAAGGGTATGATTGTTGAGACAAGCTGTGCTAGTTGTCAGGGTCGAGGTTGTGGAGGCGCCGCATGGTAGTTGCACAAGACGCGAGCGCAATTGTTGATTTGCTTCAAGGTTGAGGGCATTTGGTGCAGCGCCTGGGCTTTGACGCCTAAGGCTTTCAAGCGACGACTTTGGGAAAGAGCAAGCACATGAGCCGTCCTCAAAATCCCCATCATTACAGTTAAAGTAGTTAGAAAGGTGGTTGTCCAATGTGACAGTGAATGGAAAGACGTTAAAACTATCGCCAAACAGAATGAGGCACCCTAAACATGATACCCAGAATGATACCCCCAAACCTGCAAAAGGGCATGGGGCACAGGCCATGAATTCCATCATTGCCACAAACACATAATATTGACGCAAACATCAGGCCACTCATGACTTTCTCCCCTAAAGGGAAACACTTTGCCCCCAGTATAGGTTCTATCGCTAATGCATGAGGTCTGTTTTGGGGAGTGTTGAAAGTCAGTTGGCCCTCGGCAGGTGAAAGTTCAGGGGAGGTGATGACAATTTTGTTTATTGCTCAGCTGCTGCGTGTACAGCGCCCCTTGTAAGAGGTGTGCAAGCGCCCTTGCGTCTATCTGGCTGGTGGACGTGGATGCCACGTTGGCGCCACGTGTGGCTTTTGTCGCTTGCGCAACGAGATTAGACTGGACTTGTAAAAGAAATGTCTCAAGCATAAACCTTTTCAGTAGGACGGGTTTAAACTGTTTGGAGAGGGGGCCAGGCACTCACGTTACAACAGCTTTTGTTTGATTTTTCCCGAAAGCACCGCAAAGGGTTCCTCGTCAAAAACGCTTGCCTTGCTTACACCACCTCACCTGCGCCGCTCACATACACCACAGCACCTACACTGCTACACGTGCGCGTCGAAACGCTCTTGCCTTGGTGCTGTGCGAATTTTCAGCGTCGGGAACGCGTCGCAGCGCTGGCAGTTGGAGCCTCCTGACAATTCTGTTTGGAGTCGACGCCCTTCTGGCTGTCTTGGGCGCGTGGCAGCGCTGGCGCCTGGAGCGTCCTGCGAATTTTCTTTTGGAATTGATGCCCCTCTCTCGGTTTGCGGCGGGTTGGAGCACTTGTGCATGGAGCGTCCTGAGAATTCTCTTTGGAATGGTCGACCGTCTTGCTGTTTTTGGCGGGTGGGAGCACTGGCGCGTGGAGTGTCCTGAGAACTGTTTTTTGGAATCGACGACCGGGTGTTTTTTTTTGCCGGGTGGGGGGAACTGGCGCGTGGAGGGTCCTGAGAATGTTGTTTGGAATCGACGCCCACCTCGCTGTTTTGGGTGGGTGGGAGCGCTGGCGCGTGGAGCGTCCTGAGAATTCTGTTTGGAATAGACGGCCCTCTCGCTGCTTTGGTCGGGTGGGAGCACTGGCGCAAGGAGCCTCCTGAGAATTTGCTTGGAATCGAGGACCGTCTCGCTGTTTCCGGCGGGTGGGGCGCTGACGGAATTGAGGCCCTTCTCTCTGTTTACGGCGGGCGGGAGCACTGGCGCGTGAAGCGTTCTAGTGTTTCACACTTTGGCGTTGGTAGTAAAGCTGCTTCAAGCTGAAGCGACTGTTGAGATGCCTGCTAGCAGAAAAAAAGCTAGACACGTGACCCTAGCAAGAGCGCTCGCTGTGGCACCTACACTGCAGCGACACCACAGCACCTACACAACACCTACATCACAACACCTACACCGCACCACGACCACAGCACCTAAAACACTGCCAGATAAGTGTCACCTGCAACGTCGATCTGCTTGCTTTTGGGGATGATCGGGGTCTAGTGATGGATCCCCGGCTACAGGAGCCCAAGGTGGGGGTCGACCCCACGCAGCTGCTTTTTCAATCAGATTCCCATGGTCCAGAAAAATGGGTTCCGTGGCCCTCGACAATCTTGGCCCATAAGCCTAACATTGTGATTGGAAGCGAACTCGACCGGCAAGAAGAAGGAGCTGAAACAAGTTTTGTCTGAAGTTTGTTTGGTAAAAACCGCGCCATTTATGACGTGACTGTGGCACTGGGGTTGTTATGTTTGGGTTTTGGCCGCATGTTTGAGAGCTTGACATAGGCATGACTTTTTAGCTGTCGCGCAGTATTTTGCGCTTGCCGGACCTTGCCGCATGCTTAATGAGCAGGGAAGTAGCGATTACTACATTTGATTGCAGAGAGTGTCATGTAGGGACTATACTATAGGAACCCATTCATTCATTCATGTAGTCCTTTGCTTAGCAACAACCACTCTGACAGTCTACAATGCTCGCTTTTGAAATTTAGGTGTTTCAAGGCACAGGGATGCGGGGCTCAAATGTTTGCCGGTTCCTGTTTTCCAAAAAGCGATAAACTGAACTAGCAAGAGTGTGGGGCTTGTCGCAACATGCGATTTCGCCAGTACAGAAGGCTTGAGACCAGACACGACTCGGCATTTTTTGGATGGGTTTAGTGGAGGGATTCTTTCAGCATGGGCGGCGAGCAATTCATGACAGCAAAGGTTCAGGAGTAGGGTTAGAACTCAGCTTTCGCCAGTTTACCCAAGCCCCAAGCAACAGATCAGGTCATCTTCCGCATGAGGACGGGTTGTAAAAGAGTTTCGGGTGTAAATTGAGCAGGCAGATGTTTCTGGACGTTGAATAGGGAGGGAGTAAAGTTGAGAGCTACTAAATCAGCTAAATGGCCATTTGTGGGTTTCTGGTAGAGTGTTCCTCAGGCATTTTGATTTGTTGGCCACCCTGCAAAAGCACCCTATAAACCCTAAACCATGAGACGTTGTTGCTTTGCCGGCGCAACTTGTAAATGAGGCCCTTGTCAAGTACCAGGAATTGCTATGAAGGGCTTCCTGCCTTGGGGACTATTTAAGGTTTAGGATTTAGGGTGGGGTTTAGGGTTTATTCCGTATTGGTGCCAAATGGCGACTATTCCACACTAGTTCTTTACCAGGGAATTTTTGTAGATAGGGCCTTGTTAGGAACCGTCCCGCATTAGGGCATTGCTGGATGACTACTTTCAAAAGCTTTCAAAGTGTTAGGTGTTTTAGACTAGAACAGAGCCAACTAGGTAACTAGGGGAAAAACAAAAAAGGAGTTAGGTGGGTCCAGATCCAGGTTTTGTTCAATAGGTTCAACTCAATGCGTTCTAATTTGCAGAATTGACTTCTGCTGCTACCTTAGAGGGCGGAGGGAGAGTTAAAACCCGGACCATTTCTAATAGGTGCACGTGGCACAGGTGCCAGCCCCTGCTGCCAGACAGCAAATAACTTCCAACTGCAAGAGCCTGTGATGATCGGAGCATCTATGCCCAAAACATAGCAACGTCCCTCCCTAGAGCATTGGGTGGCCAGAGCATCCACGCATGTTCGACTTCGAGTGCACCATGGCCAAATCACGTTTCCGTCCATCCCCGACGGAATACAATGACTATAGACTATAGAACATTCGTTCACGAATTTTAATGGAGTTCATGTTCGACCGCACCCGATGACCGAAGCATCCATGGCTAAACCGCTATAGGGTTCCAAGGGCCCAAACACGGAAATTTCTCACCACCCCGCTTCCGTAATCATCAGCAAGGATGCTTTAGTCCGCGTCTAGGGCTCGCATATCCCATGTATAGGGTTCCTAAGGGTGCGCCGGTTATACAAGTCCGCGGCAACCGTCAGGCCATCTCGCCTCGGTGCTTCGATGCTGCGATCAGCAAGCAGGTCAAAGCCAGGCTCAGGCCGGATTATCTTCCGCACGACAAAGCAAAGTTTATGGTTTACTGTAGGCCCATGATTAATGAAAGCCCCGGGCCTTACTATTAGGATCCTCATTATATTCCCTACTAAATTAAGGGGAGGGGGCTTATTAATCTAAACCCAATAAAACCCTAAACTCCCTAAACCCCCTAAACCCTAAAGTATATTAAGTAAGAGGGAAGAGGTGTGGCGCGCTGTGTTCTCTCTCAAGGGGACGAGACGTCTGAGGGCGTCAGAGTTTGGGACGCACTTTGGGTTCAAGGTTTTCGGCTTGCATTAAGAAACAGTGGAACCTACTATAGTATATTAGGGTTATTTTGGGGGTTATATTGGGGCATAGTACCCCAATAATGGATAACCAAATGGAAAAGGAAATGGACAATGAACTTGTATTTTTAGGGTGCATTTTTCCATATTCCCACATTTGATGGGCGTGTTTTCCAGAACCGTCTAGAGGGGTTACCTTTCATCTTCTTCTAGATTTGATTGCTGCATCCCTGGATTCAACAGGCGCGCTGCCAAGTTCAAATCTACTCTCATGGATTTGATGCGATGGTCGTGTGGGATTTGGATACGAGGTTTGAGCTTCTAAGCCTGACCCTCTTATGCTTCGCGTTTAGGATGTCGGCCGGGCTTCCAGGTTTGGGCTTATGACTCGCCTAGCTGGGCCGGAAACTGGAGTGATGCAGATGATGTGCGCCTAGCAGCCAGCACTCATTTTCAGCCTTGCGTTCGCTAGGACTGAACCCCGTGTGGTGCCTGAGTAGCCACCAGTTTCGGCCTGTTGAATTCGTCAGGGAATGCCGAAAGTCTAAAGGGCACCAATCCGAGTTTGTGGCCAGCTTCCTTTGTGGTATAAGTGTTGCTTTCAGGCAAATACTGTTGGCAACGAAGTAAACGACATCTACTGTATCATGCGGTGGCGGAACCAAAAATGCCTAACCTACTGCTAACGACAGGAGCAGCGCAACGTCTATTCAGAGCTGTAAAAGCGGCAGAAAGATGAAGCATGCAGCACAATCTGCAGATGTGCAGTCGCGTCGCTATGAAGCACCCCACGGTGTGTTCAGTCCTGAAACCTTTATCCTGGTCTAGAGTTTAGGTCCCTAAGTACCCTGAACCCAGCCCAAGGTCCTGAGGCCAAAACACAGGATTCAGATTAAAGGTGCCTTGCAATCCTCGGGCAAGAGGTCAAGGGCCTAATGCGATTCATGGTGCATTGCATAGCAATAGCAGGACTTGCATCTCACAAGCAGATTCCGACTACTGGTTGTGTTCATCGTATGTTGAGCTTGAAGGAACGTTGATGCACCTCCAGTGAGACGTGTGTACTGGTGTGTTGGGATCGTAGAACAGCGGGTAGGAGATCCAAGACTATTCCTTGGTACTTGCATCAACCGAAGAAAGTACTTTGTATCGAACTGTCGCACACACACACCGCTGCTTAGATGGCCCTTTGTGTTAGTGTCTCCTCAACTCGCAATCTAAACTAGTTTCGAGGCCTGTCGTCCTACAAGACTGCTGGATATGATAAGGGGCAAATATGCGGGCTAGTAGGACTGGTTTCTGACTTTCAAACCTCTACCCTATAAGCCTGAACCCTAAAAACAGCACAAAAGATGGCCCGTCAGGCTTTCCAGAGGATTTTGGCTACCTTTCCGCTTGCAGCATTGTTGGGCTTACTGCCGCGAGGATGTTCAGTGGGGGATCCTTTCCGTGGGTCAACGGAGTAGGCCCCTCCCCGTAATAATTTGGGTTGCTGTTAAGAGATTTAGGGCCTGCGGCACTGGCCGCCCTGGCCGGCACCCTTCCTGCCTCCACGCCACCCAGGATCCCAGCATCTATTTCTGCTGCTTATTTCTGAAATCCTAGCCAGCTCGAGGAATAGGATAAATTCCTATCCATGTTGGGTCTTAATCGAATTCCTTGCCTTTGCACCCAGCATACCCTGATTGAGCCCAAGGCAAATAGGATGGGCGCTCGTGCTCCCCGCATGCAGGCGTCATCAGCACAATTGGGACTCCATTGTGGGTTGACTTGGTGAAAACACTCAAAACATCCCAAGCGAGTTGACCACCGTTTCGGACACAAGTTTTCCCGCGTCTTGGCTCATGAGTTTTTTGACGGGGGGTGTCCCAGGTACCCTACAAATTTTCAGAATCACTGCCGGCGTTGGGGGAACCATCCGGAGCGCGTTTTCAGGCGGGGTGGGGTCAGAGGGGTGGAGAGGGCCTTTGTGTGTAGTTGTATCAATGTTTCTGGTGTTGACATGGAAAAGCTTCTGTACAGGTGATCCCACTCCAGAGAACGTTTTTTGATGCTGAGGTTGGAGTCCCTCACGAAATCACTTTCCTAAAAAGCTTGAACTGATATAGTATCAAAAATCGGCAGTTCGTAAAAGCGGCAATGAAATTGATCTTTGATTTTACGGCCAAAAATTTTGTGACGCGCTTGAATGGCTTGCTTGGGCAAGCCGAGAAGTGATTCGGACTGTTTCAAGATGTCTCATCGTTCTATCATGTCCGACCCAATGTCAACTTTCCTCTAGAGCGCTTCTGCGCGCAGACTCATCAAAGTCTCCTTGATGGTATTTGCAGCCTGCTTGGAGGGCTTGTGCCGCGTCTTGGCCCGTCCCCTTCACACGCAAAATTCCAGCTTGTGTTCTTCGGGGGGGGGTCCCCTTTGTGGGCCCGACCAACACCTTCTACAAATACAACTTTGCTGGAGATCATGCCGCAACCCGCTGTGCATCCCAAATCTGAAGCATAAGGCCATACGCCCTGAAGGCTTGAAGATCTAGCGTTCTCAACAAAAAGCCCATGAAAGTCTTGACTCTACAAGTCCTCCAACGCTTCTTGCCAGCCACTTGCTCAGCTTGCGGAGACAATCCTGGCCACGATCCGCGAGGGCTACGCCCAGGTCCAATTGGCAAGATTCCTTAGCCTTTGGGAAGAGGGTTTATGTTTGAGGTTAATTGCCAGGAAGACCTAGGGTTAATTGCCAGGAAGAGCTAGAGAATGAAAACACGTATTCTTGGTGCCGGGAATAGATTTTCATGGCAGGGAGAGCAAGCGTCCCAGCGCGAAATCGGAGCAAAGCAATCGACAGTTGAGCGCAGGCTCATGTTCCAAGATTGCATGGATAAGCGCAGGAATGCCAGATTGGGTTTTTGATCACTGTAAGATTGAAATCGGGAGATCAGTATGGCAGAGTTTGGGATTTGCTGGGGCTTAATGCCGCCGCAATACTTAGACCACACCTCGAGCATTCCACGCCAAAATCTTGTCTCCAAAGAATGGCAATTTGCGTGTTAGGAATGATCAAAAATTCAATTGGTATAGGGTTTCGGGTTCTGTTTAGCAGGCTTGGTGGTTTGAGTTGCAGTGTTTAAAAAGCATGTTTCAAATGAACTCTAGTACTGGAGTGCCAGTGTTTCTTGTGTGTGTTTCCTTCTTGCGTGTGTTTTTCCCGTTCTTCGTTCTAGCCAGTAGCTGAGCAAGCAAGCAAACAAGGCAGGAAGCAACCGAACATGTTGCAACGAACCAGCACAGCACACAGTGAGCAAAGGCAGCCAGCAAGGAAGCAAGCAAGCCCAAGCAAACATGCACTCCGCAGAATGCCAGATCACGATGTGCTTGAGAGTACATGGAGCCTCGCAAAATAAAAGCCAACTCCAAAAGCTGTTTTCATCAGTGTTTGAAGTTTTCAGCAAGCCCGATTGTGGCATGTTCATCCATGTTTTGCAAAGGGGGCCCATCGCAAAACCCCCCGAGTTTTGAAAACAAACAACATAATGTTTGTTTATCAACGCTTGGAAGAAGTTACCTGCTTTGATTTTTTCCATCGTCTGCAGACCCAGAGCTCCCCGCTGTTTGCACCAGCAAACATGATACCTGGCTGATCTCAGCAAGACAAAGCAATAACTTGTTATTTTTTCTCTTCGTGCATGTTTTGCACCTGGAGGTGTCTGCACCGGTAGCTTTCGCTTGTAAGACATGTTATCAATCACCTCTTCCCATCATTAGAAACAGCCCAGACTCGATCCCCGCAATATTAAGCATGTGCCCGAGTATAGATGGCCTCTTCTCGGGATTATCTTTATACTACGAGGCGGCGGAGTGCTTAAGAGTAGGCAGAAGAGATAACTATGGTGCGCTTTGAAGCAATCTGGTTCCGAGTTGCTTCACACAACATGCCAAGTTGCAAAAATGCAAGCAATCTTGTCCAAAGACTATCATTTCAGGACTCGCCGTATGAAAGCGAGATTCAACCACAAGTTCAGAACGCTCCGGGCAAGAGTAGTACATTTCTAAACGTTAAGAATGAAATACACCATGATGTGACACAAAACCAGAGCCCTAGAAATGGAAATATGGCAAATCATAACACAAACCACAGTAATAAGAACGGCAGAAGTGACAACACAAGTTTGAAAATATTCATGATTGCAGTTGCAACAAAAGCAACACGAATAGTGACAGTGCCCCCAAACATGGCACGAAGATGAACGCTTGTGGGGGCTTGCTTTATAACCCTTTGCTAAGATTTGCCAGGCGTTATGTTTCAAATTGGGTATGGGGGCAGCCCTCGCAAAATGTGCAAAACATGAA
>CAJNIZ010034302.1:0-12594 GCA_905231905.1 Symbiodinium pilosum
ATGGGTCCCTTTAAAGGGGTATATATAGGGATTCTATGGGGATAATGGAAAAGAAAATGGAAACTACTGTTTAGGGTTTAGGGTCCTTCCTTAAGTAGATAGAATATGGGGTAGATGGGGATCTTATTATAACATACTCAAAGCCATATTCTGTCTACTTAAGGGGGACTCTAGGGCTTAGCTCTTCGGATTTAAGGTTTAGGGCTCAAGGTTTAAGTCTTTTGGGTTTGGGACTTGCGGTTTAGGGCGTAGGTCTTTGGGTAAGAGGCGTAAAGCCAAAGGTCTTAAAGTGTGGGCGTGAGGCTTAATGATTTGGGATTTGGAGACGTAGAGACTTCAGGATTTAGGGTCAGGGGTTAAGGTGAGAAATCATCGGGCGGGGTTGCAAGATTTCATGTAAGCACTGCCATGTCTTGCCGACGATCCTCCCTTGCCAGCTCGAAATGAAGGAGTCGCCTTACTTGTGTTCTACTCAAGGTGTCCTCCTCCGCTGGCACTCGGCTAACATGCGCTCTTGCTATGCCAACTTGTTTGGCTTGGGCTCTAGGATCGGGATAGGGCCTTAACAGGTTCTGACGTTTTGACATTGCGGCTGGTGATCAAGAGGGCTTTGGGTTCAAGGGAGAACGGTGCTGCGGAAAGGCAGATACTAGCAACCTGTGCATAACGTGATGTGAAAGCATGCCAGAGACTCCGGGCTAGCTGTGTGAGGGAGTCTTTAAAAGTCTTTAATAATGCGTCCCACTGCGTTGAAAGCTTGTGAATGTGTTACAGGGACCTCAAGAGCTTGAGAAACCTGGATTGGCAAAATTGGGTCTTCTATAGGTATCGTGGCGCTCCGAAACTTTGATGCAAAAAGTGTACGGAACTCTGAATTCAAATGGAGAAAAAGATATCAAGGGAATTGAGTTCACATAGGCTTTGACAATCCCCTACCGCCCAAGCCCCAGACCGCGCGATTTGGATGTGGAGCTGAGCTTGTCTTACTCCTTTCCTCTGATCCAAAAAGTGAAGGTCACATGCGAATGCAAAATGGTTGGGAAATTTGATATTGCAAAAAATATAAGACAGCTTACCTCCCTGCAACGATAATAAAACCCCCACCGACGGCAATTTCAATGTAGTGTACACATATGTACATATAACAGAACATAGAGATGCGATTTTCAAATCCGGCTGCAAACGTTTGAGAAAACAGGTGCCTGTTTTGCAGAGACATCCAAAGATTGCGAGTCGAAATGAACAAAAAGCTACGTAATGGTATCGCAACCGTTAATTCAAACCCCCCAAACCCTAAACCTTGTAGTCGCGAGGCTCGTCTCGAAAGCTTGATGCAAAGAAAACTCAGGACCCAAACAGTGCACCAGAACGTCACTGATATGCTATGCAAGCGTGGTCGACATACCATGCTCGAACCCTAAACCCTAAACCCATTATAGTAGTTCCCATTTTATTTTCCATTATCCCTATCTTACCCCTAATTGACCCCAATATAACCCCTGTATTCTATCTACTTAAAGGGACTATAGACCCTAACGCCAAGGCACATGGTATGCGGCGCGTTCCGCCCGAGCCCGTTCCTGCCGCAAAGCCAAAAGGCTTGCGGATTATAGGAAGGCCGCTTACATAGTGCTAGAGATATACCCATTCTAGTAGTTTCCATTTTATTTTCCATTATTCCTATATTACCCCTATATAACCCCAATATATACCCTTCTATATTATAGTAGACCAGCCAAGCCAGCTAAGCCCTAGGATTTAGCAGCAGGACCCGTCTATCAAGAACTTCCGGCACATCCCAATGCACCATGCCTAAAACTGCAACGCAATGAACCCCAACAGAACTTGCTGACGCCAAATGACGCTCGGCATTTTGACGGTTTCTGAGTAGACAAGAAAAGTATGGAAATCCGGCATGTTTCAGAGCTGCAAAACCTGATACTGCAACACCTCCATTCATTTACCTCTCGCTTGGCAGGGGATAGGGGAATGGATCCTCATAGTAATCCTTCGTTGAAATCTTGTTTCAAGCGCTGACATCCCTTCCGCCATTCCTACGAAGCACCTTAACCCCTAGACCCCATACATTAAATGATATAGCGCATTCCATACTACCCACAATGCCCGCCTTCGGCGTGAGAGTGGCAGACTTTGCTGAGACGATGTCCTCAGCCTTTGCGTTTTCAGAGCCCAAAGCATAAGCATAACGATATCTCACAGCGGGGTACCCGACAGGAGAGTTAAGGGTTCTGGGAACATGGCTGAATTAAGGCTTCCCAAGCCTGGGGGTTCCACGGGACCCTGGGTCGGTGTGCATACGGGGTCAAAAGGAGATCACACGGCCGCTTCAAGGATTATCTAGCGAGCGTTTGATAAACCCCGCAGGAAACTCCGAGGCTTAATTATTGCAGAAGCTTAATGAACGTCTACATGATGAAACCCCCGCTTCTTGGCTTGTAGGAACTTGAACCACACGTTTTAGGCCCTAGGCCTGCGTCTTGGGAGACTTAAAAATGAAAGCTCAGGAAGCCCCAGCAGATTTCAGGAGGAGCTGCGGCAAGGAGCATTCCACAAGCATTTCTATGTTCGTAGTTTGGGCCACTGTGGTTCAAAATGGCTGCTTCCTGTCCACCTCTTGTTTAAACGGTCGGTCAGAACACACTTGCACAGCACAGCTCAAACACATGCTTGGCGAAACGCTGCCTCCAGATACCAATGCGGGCCGAAACTATCAAATCATGGATACTTTTTCAACGCAGTCTGTGCGAAGGTTTGCCTGCATGGAAATCCAACTAACTTGAGTTTCGACGCCGACTGTGCGCCGGCACCCACTGCCAAAAGCTTTTCACACGGAAAATAAAATCTGCGTAGAGAAGTTAGCAATAGTCATATGGTTTTTGGGCAGCGGCCCCCAACAACCTCAGACCCAACGCTGAAATCACCCCCTTCATCAGTTAACTTTCGTTAACAATGTACCCTCCAAGGCGCTGATTACTGTATGTGTCCCAGGTCCGCCTGACCCCATCTCAAATGAAAAGCTCGGGTGATCTAGCTCCATCTTACAGCATTGGCGACCCTAAATAGCCATCAGCTGGACCCAAGGTTGGTGGGCCATACATATTGCTTGCTCGCTCCCCTGCAGAAAAGCACTTGTTGACTCAATGGTCAGCGGCCGCTCAGAGCTCGGGGCTTGGGGTTCAAGCTCTTCAAGATTAGATTCCTCCACCAAATGTTCAGCTACCGGCCCCTAGCCTATCTTCCGGCACAAAACGCTGAGGTCGTGCATGAGATCCTGAAGCAAAATCGCACAGCCCTTTCTTAAACAGACTTGCCCTGGGAGCAACATGGGCCCCTGCCCAGTCGTTTGAGTCCACCTGTACCGGCTTCTCAGCAGCGGTTACCAACCTGACTGGGAGTGGTTCTCAAAGAGGGAACCCTTTGCAACACGAAAGAATACTTAAGGCTCAGGGATTATGTGGAGTCATGAAGGATGAGGGATTGTTGAGGATGTGGCAGTGTGTCAGGTTCGGGTTTCAGGGCCTATGATCCAGAATCTGGGCGGCTCAAGGTCTGAGTTTTACACAGGTGAACAGGATGTTGCAGAGTAGAAAATGTATCGGTAGCTTGCAAGGAGGTCTGTCTTCAGGCGCTCATTCATTTGTCAGCGTGCGCAGGTAGGAATGGTGTTGTCCTGCACCTTGAAGAAATTGCCACCTCCACGCTGCAAAGACGAACCACCCAACCCATTGAGGATGCCAGTTGTCAGCTTGACAATCTGGTTTAGCTGCTGAGACTGCACGATATCTAGAAAGTAAAGCACCTGAAGGCTCCTAATTATGAATTACCCAACAGCAGCCACATCGGATATCATCTTGGGGCCCTACTTTCTGGGTCTTCTCGGTAGTGCAGGTAAGGCATCGGTGGAAGATTGGATAATTTCTTATTGGGCAGAGATATCCTTGAAGACTTGAAGACATTTCGAACAAACGGTCGCCTCCAAGCGCAACCGACATACACGTCACTGTCCAAGGCCAGATGCCCGGTGACCCCCTGCCTAAAGCACCCCTATGACCTAAAACATACCCCTGAACCTTTAACTTCAAATCCGAACCCAAGCTCCCAAGCGAAAATCCAGCAAACCTAATCCCAGAACCTTAATGAAAGCCTAAGCCCAAGCGTCAACATCCTAAATCCTGAGAACCTTCCCCTATATAACCCCTATATAACCCATCATAGTAGTTTCCATTTTCTTTTCCATTATCCCCATATAACCCCAATTTATACCCTATAATCCCTATATAGCCCCTATATAATCCCTATAATCCCTATAGTTTCCATTGTCTTTTCCATTATCCCCATATTCTCCCAATCAAGTGCGGCTGCTCCCGCCTGCAGATGGAAAACAGCAGGATCACATGAAGGAAGCCTGGCCTCAACTACTGCAAACAGGTATCATCAAGCTATATTATAATAGGGTATGTATATATTGAGGCTATATAAGGATATATATATATATATACAGAGATAGGGATAATGGAAAAGAAAATGGAAGCTACGATTTAGGGTTTAGGAGTTAGGGTTGGGTCCTGCCCCAGCCCATTAGCAGTCTATTATAGGGGTGATATTATTGCTATATATGGGTATATTATGATCGTTAGCCAGCTGTCAATGAGTTTGGGCAGTACCCAAAATATAGGGATTATACAAGGACATATTGGGGGATGGAAAAGAAAATAGGGATTCGGGATATGTTCCCTCAATAATAGAAAAATGGACAAGGAAATGGCAACTGGGGTTACTGTCGCAGGATCTCGTGGGGAGCTTAGGAGGTGTTCTCATCGCAAATTACAGCTGCACGCATTCTGAGGAACGAAGGAAAAGTGTAGGTTTGACAACGGTTCAAGGCCCTTCGCACTAAAATGTGACGCTGGGACCCTGTACAGTGCCGAGACGCTAAACCCTAAGACCCAACTCTTATTGAGATGAAGGGCCGAGTGAAGAGTAAGATTTTCGGGTGAGGCCCGAAGGTCATAATACGAGAAGTTCTTACCTGGAGGGTGCCGTGATCAATGCGCTAGGGTTTAGGGGTGTAGGCTTCTAACAATAAGAGGACTTTGGGAACCCCAAACCCCAGGATCCGGTAACTATCAGGGCACTACAACAAAGTTCCAATTTTGTCGGTTCGGGTTACCAAAATCCATTGTTTGCGTAACCAGCTTGAGATGCTCAGAATGGCAGGCACATTGGCTCTAAAGTCACCAGCGCAGATGGCATAGTCATCCTGAGGCTTTCCAAGTGACAATCCAAATGAGCTCTTCCGTCAAATTATAGGCTTGGGAGGCTTACGTCCTGCAAACGAAAGTGGAGTGGAGCATGCTTTCTAAAGCTTCGAATGGTAGGCAATTACCATCGGCAAGCTATGCCAAGTGTGCTCTTCCGTGAGGATTGGTGCACCTCTGCTGCCGAGTAATCTGTCCAAGGGTGTATGCCCTAAGGCCCTAAGCCTCAATGAACCAGCAGACCACCTGTCGCACTGAGGATCCAGCATGCCAGACACGAAACAGTTCGGTACCCACACGGGCCCGGGAAGGGGTTTTCCCGGAAGGCCACATGGCTGCGGTTAGCATGCATGGATTTGTTGAAGTAAGGCTTAATACTAGGAGCTACGAGGAGCTTCTTGGGCATTTTAGAGGTAAACAATAGCTAAACCGAAGCAGAAGCAGGTCGAGCAGCAGAAGTGCATGTGGCAGCAGCGGGCACTGTCAGGAGGAGGAGGAGCAGGCAGAAGGTCTGGCATGTGACAGAAAGGATCTAGCTTATTCGGTGGCCCTGTATTCACTATTGGGGTCCTCCTTCGTCGCAGTCATACTACTAGTAGTGCACTGTAGCCATGCACCTCCAAAACCCGCAAAGGAAGTGCAGACCAAGAGTCAAGAATCGTCTAGTCTCCTATGCAGGACTTGTTTATTTGCGTCTGCACAATGAAAGCTGAGCGTAGCTCCAAAGCGAATACGCAGACTGCTTGGGACTTCCATCTCTAAAACCCAAAAACGGAGAGCCCATCTCTTCAAAAGCTTCAAGCTCATTATGGTCAAGGTATTGAAGCTGGCGACCCCGGGATATGCAGTTCTGAGTTGAGAGGTTGGCGAAATCAGGAACTTGTTGTAGGGACTCGCATGATGATGGGGACCTGTTTCACACTAACGTAATTCAGGACACTATTTGGGGCTGAGGATTGAAGGCTCGGTATTTTGCCTGGAGTTCTATGCGAAATTTGCGGGTGGTGGGCACAATCAGAACCCCCCAACCATCAGACTAGTTGTCTGGTACAAAGACACAGAAATAGATGCAGATTATCAAGTGAGGCTACTAAGGAAGCCCTTTACCACTGAACGAAGGAATGGTCCTAGTATCATTTAGGGTATGTATGTCCCTAAATAAAAGGGTATTGGGCTTTCTGCCTCTTCCCATCCTGCAATTTGCCCTTTTCCAGGTGCCACTTTCAGCTCCCGAAACGCAGAAGATTGGCAGATGGGTGTGGTAGATGTTTCAGAAGGGTGGGGAGCTCCCAAGAACAGGGGTAGCCCAGGAATCCAAGGAAAGTGGGGATGCTGGGGTCCGTATCAGGGATTGCTTGTGGGATATCAGAAGCTCCTACCCAGGGTTTAGTGTTTAGGGTGTAAATTTCCATGGTTCCTACTGAACATCCAACATGTGTAAAGCGCGTCATCCGTCAGCGGGCTCTCCCCGACGGCGGACCGCGGAAACAATCTGCCTGACGTGGAATAAGAGAATTGCTTCGGTGAGTAGTGGGTTTTGAGGGCTTCAGAAAACTACTTGGGGTACCCTAGCGACCTGTAGGAAATACGGGGAGTATGACGAAATCATGAGAACACCTTCTGGGATTATGCAAGGATCTGCTTGAAAACTCTCATATCTTCGGTCCAGGGCTTTGAGATAAGTATGCAGGGGAGTTATCAATAGTCCCTGAACAATCCTCAAGGGGAACCAATGACTGCTTGATGCGCGGCACCCCGACTTTTGGCACAGTCCTTTTGAAGTTGTAAACAGCTTGGACAGATGGAGTATTTAGCATGCAAGGTGATTCGTGTTTCCAATAAACAGCAAGATGGAAAGGCTCCCCATCACTCGAAACAAATTTGAACCCAAGGGATAGGCACATGCCTCGCTTCCCCTGCTGCTTTAGTCTAATAAGATACTGCTCAAAGAGCATCCTTACCATAACCCCAATACAGATACCTAGTTATCCTATAGTAGCTTCCATTTCTTTTCCATTGTCCCTATATACCCCCCAAGTATTCCCATGTCCCTGCTACTCCTAAACCCCAAACCATATAATCCCAACATACTGCCCTATTTCCACCATCTCGAAAGGTTCGCAAGTTGGGCCTGGCCCTGCCCCTCAAACCCCAAACCCTGCGGTCTCCAAAGCAGTTGGGAAGAAGTAGGGTGTAGGAATTTGGGGTTTTCAATAACTAGGTTCCCCAGTAACCCCTTTATGATAAGGGTACCCTTTTTTCTAATATTCAGTTGTAATAAGGAGACCCCCAAATAAACAGGGAAAAAGGGGTACTACTGGGGAACCTAGATAAGCATGACCCCTCTTCTTCTACAGGCTCAGAGGACGAGCTAGTTGTGATACTTGCGATTCCAAAAGAGCGGCCCTTTTTTGTGGGGTCCCTATAATGAAAAATATAATATGCTTGGGTGCATGTTGGGGCTCCAGATTTATGGAAACTCCCCCCGAAGCCTAAACTCTAAACCCGAAACCTAAACCCTAACCCCAAACCCGAAACCTCAAACCCTAACCCAAAACCCTCCCTTGTTGGCGCTTCTTGGCTCTTGCTGCGACCTGCAACACCCCAACACCTGACACCCCAAACCCTAACCTAACTGGGGTTCGTAGGGAAGAAGGGAGAGTATTCTATAAGGGGTTATATATGGATTAGATTGCCTACTTTAGGGAATAAGGGAATGTATTATCTAGGGATTACATAGGGGTCTTATCCCCTGATTCCCTACTAACCCCCAGTACGTAAACCCTACCTTTACATACCCTAAACTCGAGATTCAGACCCGCCGCCCGCCCCCCCATGCCTTATGCCTCAAACCATACACGCCCCAAACCCTATACCACGTGCGGCAAGCAAGTCAAAGGCACCACTTCCCTGGAAACCAGTCAGGCAGATACCTGGGCTTGGGGTTTAGGGTTTACGATTCAGGGCTCCAGATTTGGGATGTAGGGTGTCAAAGCCTCTGCTCGCTACTCTGCGGGCTCCTTCAACAAGCACATTGATCTATTATTAGTACTATTACTATTACTATTACTGTTACTATTACTATTTGTGTTACTATTACTATTACTATAATTATTACTATTACTATTTGACATGTCTTGGGGGTGAAGGTGGAGATTTACAGCTGATATGTCCTCTGTCGAGAACTTTGGGTACGGGCCCGTCTAGATGCTTAAGCATCCTAAGCCCCCAGCCCTGAACGTTACACCCTGAATCCGAAGCCTAACAACACCACACATAGCTTCACAGAACTCGAAACTTCAACCCTAAACCCTAAACCCTTGGGAGACTCGGGGACAGCCTTTCTCAAAACAGATCCTAGGGATGTGTCAAGATTTCGAGGAATGCGATAGGCTTCGGTGAGGTTTCCAAAGCCGCGATTTCGATAGGAGCAGCGATTTCGATAGACTTCCACTGGCCGGGGCTCACAAAGAGTTTGAGTGTTGTAGCCCTGTGGGAGAGCTATGGTGGTTCATTGATTTTCACATAAGTCGTACTCCCTGAAACCTGAAGCGTGAGCTAACACTATACCCATCTGCGAGTAGCTCTTAAATCCTGCAACCCCGCAGCTGAAACTTTTGCGGATGGGTGGCCGGCTCATCTCCCAAAGAAGGCTGTGCGAAGATCGCAGAAAAGTCTGCAATGGGCAGCTCAACTATGGGTCTTCGGCACTTGGATTTGGCACGCAGAGTTGGGTCTACACCAGCTCGGGCAGTCTACACCAATTCTGTTCGCCGCAGCCCCTGACACCACCACCGCTGCCGCCACCACCACCAGCAGCAACAGCAGCAGCACCAGCAGCACCGGCACCGGCACTACCACCTCCCAAATAATCTTAACACAGAACCCGCCACCACAACAAGAGCCAGATGCCTAGTCCGGAGCCCTATCCCCTCACCCCACCATGAACTCACTGGATAATCCTGTGCTTCAGCGCGCAAGCGCGTATCATTTCCATCACCACCAGATTGGGCTTTGGTAGTTACGTGGTTGGAATGTATACTAGACTACTCGCAGAAGTAGGCAGCACCATTAGCTTCAGCAGCAAACCTCATCATGATGCGGACGATTATTCTGGTGAGAAGCTTCTGTCTTCAGTTGTGGAGAGTCCTACAGCCTAAACTCTGCATGTCCCGATATAACCCTTTCAAAGGAACCTCACAAACCCCTAAACCCTAGAAACAATCGCCTCCCCACCCATGGTGCCCAACATCAGTGCGCTGGCAGCCGTCATGCCGATGCTCGCGGCAAAGAGGATTGTACCTCAACTTCTAGCCGCACTTGAGTAGATGTAAGAACGGAAGATATGTATGTATCATGAACTGTGTGCATACACTTATGCATACACGTAACTGTAGATATGTATATGTGTAAACACATGTGGACATTTCATGCGTTTGTTCTTTTCTGTGTAGATATCAGGCCTCCAAGGAAGTCCTCACTTTCTAGAGGGCTTGGCGGCTCAGGCAGCGGGACTGCTTAGGACTGTGCCTTGGAGATACAGTCTGCCATGATTTTAGAACGGTCCATGGGCCCATAGGGAAATCTTCGCAGTACTGATCAGATTACCCAAGGCCAAAGGTTTCTAGACTAGCTGGGAATTCAAGACTGTGGCAGGCCCACGGTTCAGATTTGGGGCTCTCAAGCGGTCCAAGGTCTAGGGGTGTGCAGCTTTAAGGGGATTCGTCTACAACTTGAAACCATATAGGCGTATATACAAGGCCAGCAGTTATCCACTACACAATATTTTTTAGGACGCTCGCGCCTGAATCTCTAGCTGCTCCAGCAGAAGGGCTCAGTTCGATGAGACCAGGATTAAAAACTGCTGCACCTCCTAGTCTACCATCTGCAGCAAGGATCTGAACGGCAGAGATCTAGTCATGGCTACATCCCGAAAAAGCCTAAAACTACAAGTCACGAAGCCAGAAGAGCCCTCTCCCTGAGCTAGCGCATCTCATGAGGCCTGCCAGTTGTGCCAGTTTCTATGGTTAGGGTTTAGATTTAGGCTTTCTATGAAGCCTCGCAAGTCCAAGGAAAGCCCCAGAGCTAGTTTGAGGAAGCTGCCCCTTGCGTAGCTCCCACACCCATCTATTCAGCAAACCTGAGCAAGAGGAAAGCATGAGAACCCTGCCGCAAGCCGACAATCCCCAAATATCCTTAAGTTTAGGGTTTAGGGTTTGGGGGTTTAGGGTTTAGGCGGTGCTACATAGGATGGCCTAATGCGCATTCAGAAGAGGCAAGTTGATCCAAGTTCTGGGAAATACTGCGGAGTCCTTCAAAGAACTATGTAGGACTCCAACGTCAACCCGAACCCTCAATCCTAAAGCCTAATGAAGCCCCAAATAGATCCCAAACCCTCAACCCTAGCCCTTCACTACGGAAAAGAGAGTAAGTCGCGACATCCGTGAAAAGTGGCACACTCGTTGCCCTGCTTCCATGCAACTCCAAAAGCACCCTGCCCTAAAGCCTAAAAACCCTACGACCCAACCTGTAAACACTCAACCCTGAACTCTAAATCCCCAACCTGTAAGCCGTTAAGCCTAAATCCTAAACCCTAAACCCTAAACTTTATCCCTATACCCTGAACCCTAAATCCTAAACCCTAACCCAAAACCCTAAATCCTAATCCCTAGACCCTAAACCCTAAACCCTACATCCCCCAACCCCTAAGCCCCGCCTGCTGGTCCTGCCATGACTTTGGTGATCCACCACTCGGTCCGCTCAATTTGCTCGCAGCGCTCCTTATGCAAAATAGATGAAAAGGCTTAGGGTCTAGCGTTTAGGGTAATTTGGAATAATTTCAATCCCCAATTTAAGGTCATGTTGGTACTATTCCCTAGGAAAACCACCATTTTGGGTGAGGTCGGGTGAGGTCGCTTTAAATTCCCCAGGTCAAAAGGGCATGTAAGAAGGTATACATGCGTATGGATATTATGGATAGATCAGGACACATAGCGTTTGGGGATTTGGGTTTCTTCGCGAGGATGAACTAAGTCATCTCATATTCTTCTTGCAGAAAAGCTAAAACTCCAAAAAGCGGATCAGAATCTTACTGTATATGGCGGACGACAGTACCGTTATTTGCTGGGCTAATCATGTAGCAAGCCTTTGAGGGGAGTTTGGAGTTAGAGATTTTGGGACTACGGTTCAGGGCTCTGGGTTTTGTACCCGAAGCCCTGGACCCCCTAAACCCTAAACCCCACACTCTAAACCATAGACCCTAAACCCTAAACACTGCGGGTTCAGGGCTTCGGCTTTAGGGTTGAGGCCTTTATGTGTTGGGACTTCAAGTTGTCGGGGGCTTGCGCAGATCAAGAGCATATTGGGGGCTATATAGGCGAAATGTTAATGGAAAAGAAACTGGAAACTACTATATTGGGGTTATATACAGTTTAGGGTTTAGGGGGATAATCGAAAGAAAATGGAAACCACTATAGCATACTGGGGTTTAAAAGGGCATACAAGAAAATGTACTACAAAGGGGTGCCACTGGGGTTCCATGGCCCGAGGGGCTGATGTTGGGGGATTAGGGTTTAGGGGGTTTGGGGTTTAGGGTTCAGGGTTTCGGGTTTGGGGACAGATCTCCTGGGAAGGATAGTTGTGGAAACAACGATCGTTCTGCCTTGTCTTGCGCAGAAGGTATGGTACCAAAGGGGCTGCAAAAATCAGAGGTCCCTTTTGGCAGTGCTTGAAGTAAAGGTTATCCGTACTATCATGTTTTCAAAATACCGAACCCTCAATGAAGAAATGGGTCCCCGCATAGTGGCCACAAGGCCCGCCGCGAATGCCCCAACAACCCATTCCTTCATCACCTTTCAGGGTTGAGGGTTCAGTGGCAAGCTCCGAACACCCTCAACCTTACCCTGCATCATCACTGTCTTGGGTGGATCTTTCAAAAAAATGAAACTGATTAATGGATCTGCAGGAACTATACGGCACCCATCTGATTCCCTAAACCCTAAACCCTAAACCCTTTAAGGACTGCATAGGGACCCTTTCTAAAGATGAGAGGCCAGAATGCTTGCCGAGCAACGAATGCTTCCCTGCGCCTGGCCCAGGGCTGGGGATCAGTCGTTTAGGGTTTAGGTACCTACTATAATGGAGAATCAAATGGAAAAGAAAATGGAAAATGAAATGGAAACTGGGGTTATATGGGTTTTAGGGTTTAGGGTTTAGGGTTTCCTAAAATTAGGGGTACCATTTTGGGGGTCCCCATGAGGATTAGAATGTTTTGGGGTCGAAATTGGGGTCCCATACTGAGGGGAAACTACCAGGT
>CAJNIZ010034302.1:12694-25211 GCA_905231905.1 Symbiodinium pilosum
GAAATGGAAACTGGGGTTATATGGGTTTTCGGTTTTAGGGTGTATATATATATATGGGATATTCCCCCCCAATAATGGAGAATCAAATGGAAAAGAAAATGGAAAATGAAATGGAAACTGGGGTTATATGGGTTTTAGGGTTTAGGGTTTAGGGTTTCCTAAAATTAGGGGTACCATTTTGGGGGTCCCCATGAGGATTAGAATGTTTTGGGGTCGAAATTGGGGTCCCATACTGAGGGGAAACTACCAGGTTTTCGGGTTTAGGCTTCGGGCTCAGGATCATCAACTCAAATGGCAACTTTCCAAGGCAAGCACTCTTCGCTTCCCGTGTTCAGGCCCAAGGTCTGACGGTTTTTTGGGAGATTGGAATTCGCGCGGATTTGGGCTTCAGGGTCTGAGGTCGCCGGGTTGAGGATCGAAGCTGATTTCGGGCTTGGAGGATTGGGGCTCAGGACTTTGGATCGATAAGGGTTCGGGATTGAAAGCCTAAAGAAGTAGATCCTCAGTCTAAGAACCCTAGGAGAGGGCAACCATGAGTTTAGACCGTCCCATGTGCAGTGGACCGCCTCAGCTGCAGATCGTACATTCGCCGCAGACCCACGTGGAGGAGGGTGTTGTGCGCCTGAGTACAAGGTTGCAATCTGGAGTTGTGGATTGGCGGGTCAAAGGGTTTGGGGTTTCAGGGTTTGTGCACGGAGACTCTTCAGGTTCATCCAAGGAGCTTAGAGGTCAACAGCACCTTTTGCCGTCGGCTTTGTCGTGAAAATCGATGGACCCTTTCAATCCCAAAGAGCCTCCGAGCCTCCAACGCCCTGCAACACATACATTATATGAACTTGGTGCAATTCCTACGTGATGCTACCTACGTCTAGCGCTACATTACCCCTGCATGCGATAGTGGTGAATGGACACATGTCGGTCCGAGATTGTGATAGGAACTACATGGGATTACACTAAATCTTTCTCACACTCACTAAGAACAATCATGGAAAATCTACCTCATGTACCCGACACCCTAAAGCCCTACAGGCCCCTGGATGCGCCTATATGCCCCCACGTCTTACTAAATCCCCCTATATGCCAATACCCCTCTAGGTTGCCGCACGCTCCAAACCCTAACCCCCAACCCTGGACCCTAAAACCCCGAACCCGAAACCCCAAACTTAGGCCCCCAAACCTCCCTAAACCCAAACCCGTGAATCCTAAACGCTAAACGCTACACCCTAAATCCATAACCCTAAACTCCTAAGCCCTAAATCCTCAGCCCTAAACCCTGAACCCTAAACCCTAAACCCTAAATAAAGTACTCCACAGAAGCAGCCAGGTTGCGTGGTTGATCCTCTGAAACCGCTCCGCAGCCCCCTCGCTGTGGCCCACGCTATCAGGATGGTACTCCTGCCCAACTGACTCGGGGTCCAGGAGTTTTGCATTTAGGGTTTAGGGTTTATGAGTTTAGGGATTAGGCTTTAGGGCTTGCTGGGGGTTTATATTCCTGTCCAACTTACTGGGGAGTTTAGGAGTCCAGGGTTTGGGGTTTAGGAGTTTAGGGTTTGGGGTTTGCTGGGGGTTTGGGGTTTAGGGGTTACATACAATGGATAATAGAAAAGAAATGGAAACTACTACAATACATTGGGTTATATTGGGATGTTATATGATGTTAAACGTATTGGGGGGTTAGTAGGGAACAAAATTGAAAGTTATGAGGATTATACAAAGATTACGTTCTCTCTTGTTCCCACTAACCTTCATCAAGCCTACGGAAGCAGCTTTAAGGGGAGTCAGGGTATATGGGGGTCTTCGGGGTATGTAAGGGTATATATGTATACATATAAAGGGCTAAATGACATGGAGTCAAGGTACACAGGGGTTCCATGGTATATGCAGGGCTTAGGGTAGGGTACAGACTTTATTGCGGGCGGCCGGGCCGCGTCGAGCTTTCTTGGTATAGTCTAAGGTTCAGGGCTCAGGGTTGTCTAGGCTTGTTTAGGGTTAAGCGTTTGGGGTTTAGGGTTTAGGGTTGATGGTTTGGGCTCTAAGCCCGTGCTACTTCTGGGGGCTAGAGTTTAGAGCCTAGCCATACCAGCCGCGCAAGTCACTAAAGCGCTAAACGTTAAAATCCCAACCTGTACATATTTATCTGTCACTATACCCCAATACATCCCATAGACCCAACCTAGACCCTAAACCCTAAATCCCTAAACCCTAAACCCCGAATCGATCCCTAAATAGCCTGCGCACAGCACAAACCCTCAATCTTTGATCCCCAGGGCGCGAGCCCCGGAAAAGTTGAGAAAACTCTGCCTTCCACACATCCCACTCAAAAAGGTTTTGGGTGTAATATTTAGAGTTTAGGGTTTGTGGTTAGGAGCATATAAGCTAAATGGTTTTGGGCTACACAGGGTTACATAAGCTTATATAAGGTTGTGTAGGGTTTAGGGTTTAGGTTTTATACATACAGGTTATGCGTGTAGATGAAGAGCTATACATAGGCTTTCTACATGCAGCAACTGCAGCGATCTTATGATATGGTCGTCACCATGTAATGTACTTCGTGCACATATCTATTCACAAACCTGCCAAGCCCTAAACCCTAAACCCCTAAACCCTAAACCCTAACCCTAAAACTAAACCCTAAACCCTAAAACCCTAAACCCCAAACCCCTTAACCCTAAAACCCTAATACCCTAAAGCCAGAGCCACCTTGGCCAGCCGACGGTAAGCTGCCTTGATTTCCTCCGGGCTTGCGCCTGACATGGTAGGGGATTGAGGTTTAGGGTTTAGGGGTGTAGGGGTTTAGGGTTTCGGGTTGAGGGTTTAGGGGTTTAGGGTTTAGGGTCTGGGGGGGGTTGCCCTCAGGCCCTTGTAAAGGGGTTGGAAGGGATATGTAAGGATGCACTAACAAGGCTTGAGCTAATGCTTTCTCGAAATAGGATGACTTTAGGGATCTTAGGTATATGTAGGGTTCTGAGGATCACTGGACATTTCTTGCGGGATTCTTATGGAGTTGGTCTATGAAGCCTGAGATGCTATGCGCCACGGGGTTAAATTCCGCTTTCCCAGGGACAGGTGGCTCAGGTGAGAGAAAAAGCGGTTCCCACCCACCAGCATATAAGGGTTATGTTAATTACAACTAGCTTCCGTTGACTGCTACTGTAGTAAAGTGGGTGGGAGCAGGTCCCAGCGTGGACTTAGTGAAGAGTGCCTGCAAGGCTGCAGATTTTTTGGGCCTTGACATACACAGGATACGTAGGAGGAATATACAAGTAGTGCGAAGAAGTTCAAATACAAGGGTTTCCCCCAGGCTCTGCCAAGCAAAAAAAAAAACACCACCCCAACATGCCTTTTGGTA
This sequence comes from Symbiodinium pilosum, assembly GCA_905231905.1. Taxonomy (NCBI): domain Eukaryota; class Dinophyceae; order Suessiales; family Symbiodiniaceae; genus Symbiodinium; species Symbiodinium pilosum. The sequence continues at coordinate 16,044 of CAJNIZ010034302.1, forward strand.
GCTGCAAGGTTGCATAGAGGTCGTCGACTTCCGATTTCCTGGGCTTTTGCAGAACCAACAGATTATCCCTCCAACGGTCTTGAGGTAAGCCATTGTCTAAACTCCTAGTATGGCCATAAACAACCCCTATAGTAATCCCCTACATAATCCCTTATATAACCCCTTTAAGGAGTTTAGATTATGGCTCATGTAATGATGTGCAAGGCACCCCATCCCCCAAGGTGACCCACCACCCTCGCGCTCGAGTTAGCTGCTAGCGTACTATTGTCTTGGAGGCATCTGTCCGGAAAGAAGGGTTATATAGGATTTAGGGTTTAGGGTCTAGGGTTTAGAGTTTAGGGTTTAGGGTTTCCCTCAAACTCTCTTACTGGACTGGCTGGAGAATGCCCATCTGAAAGGGTTTTGGGCATCTGGGCGGGTTTTGGGCTTCAGGGCTTCAACTTCAAAATCAGATGTTTAGGGTTTTCAGCTGAGGCGTTTTAGGCATGAAGTTAGGAATGGGGAGGTCTCTTGGCCTCGGATTGAGGGTTTGAGGTTATGCATTCAGATTGTAAGGGCTGGGGAAGACAGCTTCGGGTTCAGGCTTGGAGCTTATGAACCATGCCAGCACCTTCTGGTACCATGCACCAACGTGGCCACCTGCAATCATAGCAAGCTAATATTGAAGCCCCTTTGAATTCAAATGGGGCAGTTCATGGACACCCTAAAAACTAAACCCCCAAACCCTAAACACTAAAGTGAAATAGGACAGTTCATGGACAGGTTACAGGCTGGCACCAAATTCACTTTCGTATTTGTGTCTCACGCGCAGGGCTTCTGACTTGCCATGGGGTGTGAGGGGGCAAGTCACGGCAGTGTACTAAAGGATACCGCACAATTTCAAAATAGCTCGAAATTAGGGCTTAGGGCTTCAGGATTTTTGTCTGCACACAGGATTCTGGAGTTCGAACAACCGCAACACCAAACCGTGAGCAGACCTCCCCAAACCCTCTACGGCCCGTACGCCTTTTAAAAATATCTAGCACCAAACTCTACACCCAAAACCCTAAAGCCCAAAAATCCAAACATCGCCACAACATCTGGCCCGGGCGTCTCATGACCACTTTGCCCGGCCGAAAAAAAGCGGCCTCTGCCCCGGTCCGCATACAAGGGTTTATGTAGGGGTTCTGTAGATATATTCCGGTGTATGTAGGGATATACACTAAGGAATGGAGAAGAAAATGGAAACCACAAGGTTGTGGAGGGACAGGGTTTACGAATTGGTTTCTTCAGGGTTTAGGGGGTTATGAATCTCAAAGGTTTAGGCATAGACAAATGGAGAATCAAATGGAAAGCAAATTAAAAAATGGAATGGAAACTGGGGGTTTGCAGGTTTATATAGCAATATGTAGGGGTTAACGTTTGGGGCCTGGGGTGGTTGCATCTTTGGTAGCCTCCGTAAGATTATGTTCGGCTGAGAAATTGCCATCACCCAAAAAAGAGGATGCAATCTTCTTCTACAATTATCGGGGACCATTGTATCGCATTGTAAATGCTGGTCATACAGGCCGCTTTTGAAACGCATGCTTTGTGAGTGCAGCCCTTACTGTAAGGATAGGGCTTCCGTCTGGGATTTAAGATTCAGGGTTTGTCAAAGTAAGGGTACCCCAAGTGATCCTTATGATAGATAGGGGGGTGATGGCTAGGAGAACCTGTGACTTCCAGGTCTAGGGGATAGAGTTGAGGATTTAAGGCTTACGGTTTGGCGTTTAGAGCTTAGAAATTAAAGTTGCGGGGTGCAGGGCACAAGGGGGTCCAATCTCAGGAACCCTCAGCCAACTGATATACACCCTCTATGACCACTGGAACACCAACCTGTACATACGTTCCCCACAGCGCCCCGGGCGGTGAATCCTTGTCGAGATCTTCGCCTCAGTGTAGCCCTCGTATCTGCTTGACAAACAACTTCAAACCCCCACACCCCACTCCTAACTCTTCACGCTACAACTCTACAGCCTGAACCATAAAATCCTGAAGCGCTAAAGCCCTAGGCCCTAAAAGTCTGACCTAAAAGTCATCAAAACCCTGAACCCTCAAATCCAAAAACTCAAAACCTCAAACCCTGCAACCCTGAACCCCAAACTCCTAACCAAACCATGACCCTAAACCCTAAACCCTAATTGAGAACCAGATGCAGGCCAGGGAGCCCTGGCAGGAAGATATACAGGGCCATGTGCCAGGGGCCTGTGTCTTCTACGGCTTTATAAGGATTACATGTAGGGTTTCGGGTTTAAGGTTTAGGGTTTACGGTTATATTAGGGTAGTATTAGGGATATTTAGGGATATATAGGGGGTACTGTATATAGGGGTTATATATTAGTTACTGTATATAGGGGTTATATAGGGGTTATATTAGGGCAATGTTAGGGGTATTGCAGCGATTATACAGGGGTATACGGTAATAAGAAGGACTATATAAAAGCATTATAGGGATTCTATATGGGTACTGTAGTAAGGAATGCAAAGGAAAATGGAAGCTACTACCGGGTTGAGGGTATAGGCGTTATGTTGATAAGAAGGGACAGAGAATGAACGGGAAAGAGAGTTTAAGCTATCATATTCTTGGGGGTCCTACAGTGGCTACTATTATAGGAACACGCATGGGAGTCATGGGGGCGGTTATTGGGTGCTGCATAATCCAAGCGGAAATGAACTCTGCTGGAGCCAGGTGGAGGTTTCTCAGAACACTGCTTCTCCCTCCAGCGGCTCCTCCTCATCCTTCTCCTAATTATTAGCAATATTCTTACTATTACCACTACCATCATTCTGACCGTCATTCTTACCCTTATGATACTACCATCATTATTGTTTTTGTTTTACTGTTGTTATTACACTTATCATTACCATAATGATTACTATCATTATCTTACCTCTGCCTCTTCCACGTCTACCCCTCTGCACCTACGTCAATCACTACAATGCGTTGTCTTGAGAGGCCTTTTCGGCAATAAGGCAACAGGATCACATGGGTGAATCTCAACAGAACGGACCTTTGTTTAGAATCACCAACAATCGGGTATGTAATATTTTGGGGGGAACATATGCGTGTATTGGAAAATCTCATATCGCACAGATCTTGATAAAGGCTGCAATGAGTCACGACAAGGATCGCTAAATGCTGCAAATTGTTATCCAACCTAGAGACTGTCTAGAATTGAGCCTATCACCGATGCACGTGCCACCCGTAGCTCCAGAACATCCACCACTGGAAGCCCGCTAGATCAAAGGAGGGCTGTGTCTGCAGTAAGCCCATACTGCTCCGATAAGAGCCTCACAACTGGTAAGTTGGAAGCGGCTCACCTTAGAGCTACCCACCGCCATAACTATTGGTGGTTGCACCAAGTAAGATTCTGTTCTTCCTAAGAAAGCTGTCGCAACCTAGAAGATATCATCTTTCTCTGCCCCAGGGACTATAGTATCCCTGTTCAAAAAATGCTACCAACCCTACAGTATCCCATTAAGATGCTACTGACCAGTAGCTGGCTTAGTGCCAGACCGGAGCACATGGCCTGGCCGCCGGTGCTGTCCGGAGAGCTAGCGCCAGGGTACGACGCGCCATGGCGGAGTGGGCTTAGGGTTTTTGGGTCTGAGGATGTCAGGGTGTCAGGTGTCAGGACTTTCGGGTCTTTGGTAGGGGTTCAGGGCCTCATGGTTTAGGGCTTAGGGGCTGAGATCTGAATGTTTCGTCAGATACAGGCTCAGGCTTCACGTGCTTAAGACATTTCTTCGAGAATGTATTGGAGGGATGAGACTCACACATGTTTGGGCTGACCCATGGACCCAAATTTGCAAGTCCAGGTGAGCGGTGAGTGTTGAAAAGTACATGGGGATGGGCACAAGGTAACGTTGAATGAAATGCAGGCTTCGCAGTGTGGGCACTGGTGCTGGCAAGAGGGCAAGCGATGTTTCAAGTACTAAACCCTAAACCCTAAACCCAGAACCCTAAAGCGCGAGGTAGTTTGTTAGTGCTGCCAGTTATGTCTTCGAACGGCTTGCCTGCCTTTGGGCCTGAAGCTGGCACAAGGTCCAAGTCCCCCGAACCCAACCTGAATCCTCTAGTCCCCCTTAAGTAGATAGAATCTGGGGTTTAGGGTTTAGGGTTTAGGGTATAGTCCCCCTTAAGTAGATAGAATATGGGTTTTAGGGTTTAGAATTTAGGGTATAGTCCCCTTAAATAGATAGAATATAGGGGCTTTATAGGGGTTATATAGGGATAATGGAAAAGAAAATGGAAACTACCACATTATAATAGGGTATATATGGGGTTACAATCCCCCTTAAGTAGATAGAATATGGGTTTTAGGGTTTAGAATTTAGGGTATAGTCCAACTTAAGTTGATAGAATATAGGGGTTATATAGGGATAATGGAAAAGAAAATGGAAACTGTTATTTTATAATAGGGTATTTATGGGGTTACAATCCCCCTTAAGTAGATAGAATATGGGGTATATGGGGATCTTATTAAACGTATACCCAAAGCCATATTCTGTCTATTTAAGGGCGACTATAAGCCCAAAACCTCCATTAACCCTATGAACTCTATGCCCCAAGCCCACACCGTGGCCGTCAAAATGAAAGTGTCTGTGATGGGTATAGTATAAGGGTTATACTATAGGGGAATACAAGAAAAGAAAATGGAAACTACTCTATTATAGGGTTATGTAGGTTGAGGAAGAATATGCCAGATTAAGACCCTAAGCCCTGCCCATGAACTGGAAATAATGCTAATGCTACAATACAGTAGTTTCCATTTTCCTTTCCATTATCCTTATATACCCTATATAACCCCCATATAACCTCAGTATAACCCCCACATACTATTCCAGGCAGCAGTGCACTCATTCCTTCCCCTAATTCAATACCACGAAATAGCCCGCATGCAGTACCAACAAATCGTAGCATGATATTCCCACCCATCTAGCTCCGTTTCCATTCTGACGCGAGCCTGTAGAATGGTCCTGCTGCTGATACGAAAAATTCTGCAGACGTTACTTTACCAAAAACGCCACTTTTTTCCAAGGTAGGACTTACTTGGACCCAGGCAAGAGGTTAGATATCGAGCGTATGAAGATCACAATGGCAGAAAGATTGGCTGCACCTCGATGTAGAAAGTCTCCTTCTTGGCCTGCACAGTATGACACGAATACTCCTGAAAGGGAGCCTTTGGGCCACCTCTGGGACCTACAGTCCCCCTTAAACAGATTGAATACAAGGTCTAGGGTTTAGGGTATAGTCCCCTAATTAGATAGAATGTAGGGTTTAGGGCATAGTCCCCCTTAAATAGATAGAATATGGGGCATATGGGGATCTTATTATAATTCTACCCAAAACCAGATTCTATCTACGTGAGGGGGACTACAAGGGGATGACATCATACTTGCATAAGTGTCACTGGTTCCTGGTCCAGTACTGCAATTCTCAACTGTAATTTGGTTGTTGGGCCTTAGTAATACAAAACTAGAAACCATATCCAACTGTGAACCAGACCATGCGGGGTGACAGGGAACCTGTCGAGTTGTGGAGTTTAGAACTTGGAGTGTAGGCCTCATCCAATATCATCCTGATACTTATAGTACACGACTATACTCCCCCAGAAGGTGGGCAGAATTGCTTGGGAACCCTTGCAAGGTAACCAGCACCCAAAAGAGCAAGCAAACGAAAGTATTCTCTAAGAATAATCAGGCATACATATATACATGTATGCAAATTAACCCCCCAAAGACGTGCCTGCAGCTTAGGCCAACAGGTTGGAGCATGAAATAGATAGCATGGACCACTTCTGTATTGGAGAATCAAACGGCAGAGAAAAGGAGCAACGTAACGGAAACTTGCATAATATACACAGGGTCTCCACTCTTCACTGGCTGCTGCGCGGGCCGGAGAACTGTTTTGAACTGCCGCTTGGGCTCTCCGACATAGTCAAACCACCAATTGCTGAACCCCGAACCCGACTTCCTTAACTGCTGTTATCATGCTTTAAGGGACCCTAGGGCCTCGAATTCATGGGGTCAGCTGCTCAACGAAGGGCTACAACTCAAGATTGATTATGACTATGGGCATCTCAGAGGAATATGTTTTGATGATCTCTCGGCACAAGGGCTCCAACCTTTGAGCTGGGGTTTTATAGGGATAATGGAAAAGAAAATGGAAACTACTATCTATGTAGCTTCTCAGATGCTGTGGTGCCCAAGCAAGCTCAGGGATGTGCGGAGGACTATGGGAGTCCTCCTCGAGGACTTTAGAATGATGATTTTCAGAACACCCCATATATTAGGGGTCCTATTAAGGGCTATATATAACTATATTATAAATATTATCCAACTGTTACTGAGGGGGGGCAGTACCCAACCCATATAGTAGTTTGCCAAAATAGGGGGACCCCAATATAGACCCTAAAATATTCTACTCCTTATTATGGGGACCCAAAAGGTACCACTAGTTTTGGGAAACCCCCATATCCCCAGACACACCCACATATATCACCTAAATCCAGAGATTCCCTGGAAGAATTTGAACTCCTGGCTTAGGGTTTAGGTTTCCGAGCATTGCACTCAACTCCGCAATGTTCTACAGGCTCGCCCCAATTATTAAAGAAAATGGAACTCTAAACCGCAGCCACACCCAATTTCTACGTAGATATATAAAAAACAAAAAAAAGCCTAGCGGGGTCTATGATGGTAAGGAATATTTGACTGGCCATGACTTGGGCTTTTCCCTTCCTGGCGCTGATTCAGAGACCCTTGATTATGTGGACAGAGGGCTGCTCGAACTCCGAGACGCCTGGGACTAAGGCTGCATAGGGTTGAGGGCTTAGGGACTCTGAAGCATCTGAAAAAACTCACAGCCCTGAAGTCTACCAAAATTGAGAAATCAAAACCCCTAGAAGTCCCGTAACCCTAGATTTTGAAGACCCGCTGCATCTTTTTAAGCCCCAAACGCGTCCGCAAACTTAGAGACTGCTCGCAGAGGCCTCTGCGGCCTCTAAGAGGCAACGCTCCACCAAATGGTTCACCTGCGGGTACTACAGGGGCTTAAATAATTATCAATATCATTTTGAGGTCCATTTGAGGTACCATATACTATATAATACAAAGAATATGGAACCATAATATTGGTAATCATTTAGGCCCCTATATTAAGGTCACAGAGGTTTAGGGTCTAGGCTTCCGGGCTCGGGGCTTAGGGCTTGAGGGTCCAGGAGTTACGGTTTCGCTTATAGGGAGTTGAACAGTTGCAAGGTGTAGGGGTAAAGGATTTGGGGCTTCCAGGGGCAACCCTGCAGCAGTTTGCAAGCAAGCTCCAAGAGAAAAAGACTTCAAGATCCAGAGCAACCACGGCAATCAACCATACAGACATGCTTGGGCAAAGTGTGGTACAGAAACATGAATCTTTCAATTGGTTTTGGGGGTAGTTGTACTTTGATAAAGGGATGGCACTTACGGATGACAAAGGGCTTTGCAAATCACAGGAGGCAGCGACTTTTCCTTGCTCGCGATGGCTTCCCTGGTAGCCCCGGCAACCCAGCTTTGCGCACTTGCGACAGCAAAGGCAGGGTTGGATCCATGTGCGCTTGGAAAGAAGAGCTCAGAAGTTTGTGGTTTAGGGTTCATTTTGGTACCTTCAGAGAGGACATTCGTCTACAAGGGCCCTTTTCAGGATCCATGTTTGCTTGAGGGTCAGCAGGTGCTTAAACATAACACCATCATCCAAAATTCTCTGCAAAGCTTTTCTGGGACCGCATGATACATGTGGCAGTTGGTACAAGAGGCATTCGAATGTATGCAGGCCCTTCTCGCATGGGTGCTCTAGCGCACACAAAAAAAAAACATTGGCAGCTGGTCCACATGCATCTCGTTGACGCCGCGGTCAGCGCAGCAATGCATGTCAGAACCGATATTATAGAAATGAGAAAGACGCAACATACTAGGTCTTTATGCAACAGGGATTAAGGTTCAGGGCCCAGAAACCCATCCTCCAGCATGCGAAACACACGGTCCCGATGATTCTCTGAGGGTGTGAGCACGCTCCTTCCAGTCTGAGTTGGGCTTCTCCACCTCCTCAAGGTGCCTGGGTACGCTTAGGGCGTTGTTGGAGAGGTTCCTGAAAATGAGGAGAGACCTTTAATATGGAAAATGTATAGGGTGTGTGGAGGGTAAGGCTGGTGTTGAGAAATGCTTTTTCAACTGAATACACTCATATCGGCTCAATCCATATGACTGTGGGCCTAGATACGCTACAAAACCTGGAAAAAGGGCTTGCCAATCAGTCGGAAGATGCTGGCATGGTGGTGTAAACGCTTCAGCTTGTAGCGCCTCCGCTCATGGAACGTCACCCAGGCCGATGAACGGTTTCGGAGGCTGTCGGAACACATCCTCACGTCCTCCGCTATCTCACTGGGGTTAGTAGGGAACAAACCTAGGATATAGGGAGCGTTCAGGCTTGGTAGGAAATAAAGCCAAATATCATATAGGGATTATATTCCCCTATTCCCTACTCACCTCCAGTCAGTTATGGGTCTAGGGGTCCTTCCTAAGGGAAGGCAAAGCCCATGGCCAAACCATGGCATACATCATGGGGACGCCTTGCAGTTCCTGTAAAAGCACAGAGAAGCTCTGCACCCTGGTGTCCTCTTTGCAGGAAGATGAGCTGCCTTGCCTGTTCATTCTGCATCTCCATCGTCGCAACATGCCTGAGGAATGGCCGGCGGTTTAGGGTTTAAGGTTGGGTACTGCCCCCCCCCCGCCCCGCCCCCCGTAACCGTCTCTATTAGGGGTCCTATTAAGGGCTTTATATAGCCATATTATAGTTATTATCCAACTGTTACTGAGGGGGGGCAATACCCAAGTTTAAGGTTTAGTCAAGATGTCCATGCTGATTCCACACGTGTGTGAAACTGAAACACTCGTAGCCTTGCAAAGCTTTCATCATCAATGCGACCAGAATGCTAGCATGGTAGCGCAGACGTTGTAGCCTGTTGCGGATGGGTCCGTAGAAGCTCGACCCAGCACGAGCTCTCTTGTGGAAGTCTCCTGTGGCCCCCAAAGCATGTGGGGGTCCTTTTTGGGGGTCCCAAAAAGTAAGGATTTGGAAATTTTGGGGCCTACATTGGGGTCCCCCTATTTCAGGAA